>JAHZTW010000002.1:112943513-113053994 GCA_020283515.1 Alliaria petiolata | reverse complement strand
GAATTGCGCTAGGTGTTGCTCGGGGACTTGAGTACTTGCACCATGGCTGCAAAACAAGGATCGTACATTTTGACATCAAACCCCAAAACATACTGTTAGATGACAACCTCTGCCCTAAAGTCTCGGACTTTGGCCTCGCTAAGCTCTGTGAAAAAAGAGAAAGCATATTGCACCTGAGGTATTCTCAGGAATGTACGGCATAGTCTCTCACAAGTCAGATGTTTATAGCTACGGAATGTTGGTCCTCGAGATGATCGGAGCAAGGAACAAAGAAACAGAAGAAACCGCTGCTTCTAACTCTAGTTCGACTTATTTTCCAGATTGGATATATAAGGATCTTGAAAATGGAGAGCATACATGGAAAGTTGGTGATGAAATAACTAGAGAGGAGAAAGAGATTGCAAAAAAGATGACCTTGGTGGGTCTCTGGTGTATTCAGCCATGTCCATCAAATCGCCCACCGATGAACAGAGTTGTTGAGATGATGGAAGGAAGTTTGGATGCTCTTGAAGTCCCTCCTAAGCCTTCTTTACATTTGTCTCCAGTATCAGATATAGAAGGATATAGCCGTTAGTATACTGTATATCTCTGTATTTACTTATAGTATATTCCCCTTTCCTCTTCTACTCATCTCCTCTTGTATAAAACCAATCTCTCTATGTCAATACAAATTATCCAATTCCATAACGTAATATGGTATCAGAGCAATAACGGGAAAATACCCAAATCTCTCTCTTCTATTTTCTTCTCCTCGATCTATCTTCTTCCTCTCTGTTTTCTCCTTGCCGTTGATTTTTTTTTTCCGGCCAAACACCATGTCCAATAATGACGCATTCTCTACTGAAACTACAACGGTCTTCAACGTTACAAATCCATCAAGTACTCTCATCTCTATCATCATGTCGAACATCACCAAACTCACCAACCTGAATTACATCATGTGGAGTCGCCAGATCCGTGCTCTTCTCGAAGGTCACGAACTCCATGCGTTCCTTGATGAATCCACCCTGGCTCCTGCTGCAACAATCACTACGGATGGACAAACGCAGCCTAACCCGGCCTTTGCACCATGGCGTCGTCAAGATCGCCTTCTCTACAGTGCTCTCATAGGCGCCATCTCTCAACCTGTCCAATCCGTGGTCTCCACAGCAACTACAACATCCGAGATCTGGAGTCTCTTGGCCACCACGTTTGGGAAACCAACTCGTGGTCACATTCGCCAACTCAAATACCAAATCAAAACGTGTGTTAAAGGTACCAAAACCATTAGTGAATATCTGCGTTTACTCAAAGGAAAAACCGACGATCTGGCGCTACTTGGCAAACCTATGGATCCAGAGGATCTCACTGAGCAGATTCTTTCTGGCCTTAGTGAGGATTATAAACCAGAAATCAATGCCGTTAATGGCAGAGATGCTTCGATCTCCTTCTCCGAACTCCATGAGCGACTTCTCAACAGAGAGGCGATGATCTTATGCAAAGAGGACTCTGTTTCTCCTGCACCAATCACTGCGAATGCGGCTGATACACGTTCCCGACAACAAAATCAGAACACCAACTGGCGATCCAACAACAACAGGAACAACAGCTATCAGTCCAATCAAAACTCCAACGGTAACCATCGCTCCTCACGCCCATATCTCGGACGATGCCAGGCCTGTGGCACACAAGGCCACAGTGTCAAGTATTGTCCTGAATACCGAATTGTACGTGGCTCTGGACCACAATGGCAATCTTCTCCACAACCTCAACCATGGCAACACTCTTCCCCTCACCAATCCTGGCAGCCACGAGCAAATGTTGCGATGGCTCCAAATTCAGATTCTTCCACTTGGCTTGTGGATAGTGGAGTTTCCCACCACATGACCTCGGATCTGACCAATCTCTCTCTTCATGGACCATATAATGGTGGTGAAGAGGTTCTTCTTGGGGATGGATCTGGTCAAACAATCTCCCACACTGGTTCTTTATCTCTTCCTTCTCTTACTCGTCCATTCTTACTTAATGATGTTTTATGTGTTCCATCACTTGATAAAAACCTAATTTCTGTATTTCAATTATGTACCTCTAATGGTGTTGCGGTTACCTTTACTCCTACGTACTTTCAGGTCCGAGATCTGACTACGGGGGCGCTTCGTTTGGAAGGCACACCTAAGGGCGGAACGTATGAATGGCCTAAGCAACGATCCCGGACCCCTCCTTCTTTAGCTTATGCTTCGGCTATTAAATCTTCCATGTCTGACTGGCATGCTCGCTTAGGACATACAGCTCTACCTATTCTTAAATCTACTATTTCATCTTTTAGATTACCTTTGTCTTCAAACGTTTTATTGCAAAAGCCTTGTGCTTCATGCTCGATTAATAAAATGCATAAGCTTCCTTTTTCACAATCTACTCTTGTTTCTACAAAACCTCTTGAGATCGTATTTTCAGATGTTTGGTCTTCACCTATTCTTTCTATTGATGGTTTTAAATATTATGTCCTTTTTGTTGACCATTTTACACGACATACGTGGTTATATCCTTTAAAACGAAAATCCCAAGTTTTAGACGTGTTTACAAAGTTTAAAGCGTTGGTTAAAAATCGATTTCAATCAAAGCTACAAACTCTTTATACGGATAATGGTGATGAATATATTGCCCTAGCAGCTTTTCTGTCTGCTCACGGCATTTCACACTACACCACACCTCCGCATACTCCCGAGCATAATGGCATTGCCGAACGTAGACATCGTCATATTGTTGAAACCGGCCTTGTCCTCTTATCTCATGCTTCAATGCCCAAGTCCTATTGGACTTATGCTTTAGCTACAACGGTGTATTTAATAAATCGAATGCCAACCCCAACTCTTTCTCTCAAAACTCCATTTCAATGTCTTTTTGGTTCTTCACCAAATTATTCAAAATTAAAAATCTTTGGTTGTCTCTGTTTTCCATGGTTACGACCATATGCGACACATAAATTGGATGCTAGATCAACTCCTTGTGTCTTTTTAGGGTACTCGACCACGCAAAGCGCATATTTTTGTTTAGATCGAACAACTTCTAGAATTTATACATCGAGACATGTTCTGTTTCATGAATACGTGTTTCCATTTAGTATGTCTAACACGCTAACTTCTGTGTCTTCACCTGAGCTTGATATTACAGAAACCTCACAAGCGTTCACTCAACAAATCTCCAAAATCAGTGTCTTACCATCTTCGTCTGGTACTTCAACATCTACGACCCACACCATCACGGTTGCACCTTCTGCTACAGTTCAACCTAAGACACCAGTACCAACTGTCAATAACCAAGATGCGCTGTCACCAGTAATACCCAATGACGCTGCATCACCCTCCCCAACGCCGATGGTTCCATCTCCAACCCCATCTCCACCAGGTTCACCGGACGAAGCTCCGACGCATGCTTTGCCTCAAGCTATGCCTCAGCCACCAAAAGTTCCCACTCGTGCATCAACCAGACAACGGAAACCGGTTACGAAACTCAATATGCGTGCCTCGGTAACACAACTTTCAGAAGTAGAACCACGCACAGTAGCAGAAGCATTAAAGGATCAGCGATGGAGGAAAGCAATGTGTGTTGAAATTGATACTCAGACTAAGGAACACACATGGGATCTTACATCGCCCTCCGTTGCTGCTAACATCGTTGGTTGTAAGTGGATCTTTACGATTAAAAGACATCCTGATGGTTCTGTTGACAGATTTAAGGCACGCCTGGTCGCCAAAGGATACAATCAACGTCCAAGCATAAACTATCATGAGACCTTCAGTCCCGTCATTAAACCAGCTACAATCCGTCTGGTTCTCAACGTCTCGGTGTCTCGCAATTGGAACATTCACCAATTTGATGTAAATCATGCGTTTCTACAAGGAAAACTTCATGATGAGGTTTACATGGTTCAACCGCCAGGCTTTGTCGACAAAGACAATCCTCAGGCAGTCTGCAAGCTCAACAAAGCAATTTATGGTCTCAAACAAGCTCCTAGAGCTTGGTACAATGAACTACGAACTTTCTTACTACAATCTGGCTTCATGAATTCAGTGCTAGTCTTTTCATCTACAATAAGGGTGGTGTTCTCCTCTACATGCTAGTCTATGTGGATGATATTCTCCTTACGGGCAACAATCAACATCACCTCAACCTCTTTGTTCAATATCTCTCCAACCGATTCTCCCTCAAGGACTTGGGACCCCTCTCCTACTTTCTAGGTATTGAAGCTACTCACTCTCCTAAGGGTCTTTTACTAACACAACGTCGTTACATTGCAGATCTACTACACAAGACCAACATGACCGACTGCAAAGATGTCTCAACACCGATGTGTCCACATACAACCATCAAGCTTGCAACCGGAGTGCAACTAGATGATCCCTCACAATACCGTGCGGTTGTAGGCAGTCTCCAATATCTCTCACTGACTCGACCAGACATATCCTATGCGGTAAACAAGATGTCACAATACATGCACAAACCGACAGATACACATTGGCATGCTGTGAAGCGTATACTCAGATATCTGGCTGGCACTTCCTCACATGGGATTTTCTTTCACAAAAACAATACACCAAACCTTCATGCCTTCACGGATGCAGATTGGGCTGGTGACAAAGATGATTATACATCCACATGCACGTATATTGTCTACTATGGTCGAAACCCTATTGCCTGGTCTTCAAAGAAACAATCCGGAGTTGCCCGCTCATCCACAGAAGCAGAGTACCGGGCTGTTGCATCTATCGCTTCTGAAGTTTGCTGGGTCACTTCCCTCTTACAAGAACTTGGCATCAAGGCCACGACTACACCAGCAATATATTGTGACAATATAGATGCTACTTATCTTGCAGCAAATCCAGTTTTTCACTCTAGGATGAAGCACCTAGCAATTGACTTTCACTTCGTCCGGAACCTTGTTCAATCCAACCAGATTCGTGTGTCTCACGTAACATCTGCCGATCAACTTGCCGATGCTCTTACCAAGCCGTTGCCGAGACCGCGCCTCCAACAACTCCTAGTCAAGATCGGAATCTCCTCCGGTGATCCGTCTTGAGGGGGCGTATCAGATATAGAAGGATATAGCCGTTAGTATACTGTATATCTCTGTATTTACTTATAGTATATTCCCCTTTCCTCTTCTACTCATCTCCTCTTGTATAAAACCNCTCTGTATTTACTTATAGTATATTCCCCTTTCCTCTTCTACTCATCTCCTCTTGTATAAAACCAATCTCTCTATGTCAATACAAATTATCCAATTCCATAACGTAATAGTAATATCATGCCAAAGTGTGATGTTGTTTTTTAGGTACAAGAGAAGAATCAAAGAATTGGAAGCTTCATTGAGATGGATGGTAGAGGTGGATGTTCAAGTCAATCAATGGCTAGATATTAAAGAACTCATGGCCAAAATGTCCGTTATGAACACCAAGCTTGACGAAATCATCTGTCAACCAACAGATCATATTATATCTGTTGAGAATGATAACAAGCATAACATAGTCGTCGAAGCAGAAGATAGATATTTGGAGACTAAAGATGGATGCTCAAATGAGGTTTCGAAGCCAAAAATCGATATTCACCTTCAATGGAGGAGAAAACATAACAAAAACCGTGAAATCCGATTTGTTTTGAATTAGTTTTTTGGTGAAGTGTGTCATACGCCCAAAAAATGAGAGAAGAATTTCAAATGTGAATATCTAGGTATGGTAAGTTTTTATTTACCGAAAATTTAGTATTTTCTATTCTATTCACTAATACTACGTTGATCATACTTATGATAAAGCCAGAATTACATATGTATAAGTCTATTTTGTATAAAGACAAAAGAAGATTGTTACAACTTATTTATACAAATTAAGCTATTTGTATATTTTAACGCAAGTCAATGATTAGTTACAGATTTAATTATTGAGATTGATTCTCTCTTCTAGCTAGAAAGAGAGTTGACAGATTCTAAGTCTAAGTCAATGTCTCTCGTCTAATGTCTCCTTTTTACGTAGAAAGAAAGAGAGTTGACAGATTCTAAGTCTAAGTCAATGTCTCTCGTCTAACGTCTTCATAGAGCTCCACAATTCCACAACAACTTGTTTTGTTGAAAGACTCTTCCATAGTTCCATGTACATAGATTTATCCATATATACACACCTCGAGAGAACTGCTGGTTGGTGAGATTATGGCAGGGGCTGCTCTTGGTGAGATTATGGCAGGGGCTGCTCTTGGACTTGCTCTCCAAGTCCTTCACGAGGCCATCAAAAGAGCAAAAGATAGATCTTCAACCACGAGATGCATCTTGGACCGTCTCGATGCTACAATCTTTAGGATCACTCCGTTGGTGGTTCAAGTCGATAAGCTTAGCGAAGAAGTGGAAGGTTCTCCGAGGAAAGTCATCGAAGATCTTAAGCATCTCCTTGGAAAGGCTGTTTCTCTTGTCGAGGCTTATGCTAAGCTCAGACGCAGAAACTTACTCAAGAAATATAGGTTTGTACGCGAAGGCTGTTAATTCATAATAAATGAAATATAGGTTTGGTATCATGATGTACATGATTACTTTTTGAGATTTTACATATATACATATGGATACCAATAGAAACTTAGATTGATATCATGATGTACATGATTACTTTGATTAAGGATGGTTAGTTGAATTTTCTGTTAAATTCATGGTTTCCAACTAAAATTCAATTGGCAATAAGTGGATTAATGCATATTTTCAATGTGGAATCTCTAACATTTTCCTTTCAACATTTTTTGTTTATGAAACATGTATTGAATTATTATGGGGTTTGTTTCGGACTCAACATCAATTTATTTAAGAGAGTTCCAACAAAAAAATATCATTAACTGTGTGGTTTTTTTTTTTTTTCCCAGCTCCTTTCGGTTTATCCAACTTATAGTTTGGCTCATTCCCTAATCTCCCAACATTAAATCTAAAAACAAAAACCCTATCATTTCTTAAGAAATAAAAAGTGTTTTATTTTTGTTTGTTGATCATTAGGTACAAGGGAAGAATCAAAGAGTTAGAAGCTTCATTAAGATGGATGGTAGATGTGGATGTTCAAGTGAATCAATGGCTAGATATCAAGGAACTCATGGCCAAGATGTCCAAAATGAACACTAAACTTGACGAAATCACACGTCAACCATTAGATTGTCCTTGTCTCAGGAAGAAACACATCATATCACAAAGTACTGATCAAAATATAGTTGAGGCAATAGGTCGATCTTCAGAGGAAAATGATGAATGCTCGAGTGATGGATCTAAACCGAAGATTGATATCCACCTTCGATGGAGTTCAAAAAAACGGAACAAAGATCGTGAGATCCGATTCACCTTGATATGATGATTCTTGATTTACCAGTTGTATCCTAGGCAAACAGAATGAATGATCAAATGTGATTATGTGTAATAGGATTAGTTTTAAACGTGTAGATTCGAAATGAAATCATATACACAAATAATTAAAGAATTCTTTTTTTCTTCCTCAAATCTAATGTCATATATTTTGTATAAAATGTAGAATTCTCCTTTCTTCCTGAAAGAATATAAACTTTACCAGAAAAGAACTTCAAGAAAAAAAAATTCCTTATTGAGAATGATTCTCTACGCTTCTTTTCTTTAATTCCATATAATCACAGAAAGTTGGAAAAAAATAAATCCAAATATGTTCTTTTGTTCAAAGACCAATTATCGAGTCATATTTTTTTCTTTAGAAATGAAACATATTTCGAGTCATTCATATACTAACCTTACGCGATCGAGAGCTAAAACTAAATGCGATGAATCTCCTTGTGATTTAAATCAAACCTTATAAAGAGATCTTTATAAAATGCCTCTTAGTGAGATTATGGCAGGGGCAGCTCTTGGACTTGCTCTCCAAATCCTTCACGAGGCAATTCAAAGAGCAAAGATAGATCCTCAACCACAAGATGTATCGTCTACAATCTTTAGGATCACTCCATTGATCGTTAAGGTTGAGAAACTCAACGAAGAAGCCGGTGAATCTCTGAGGAAAGTAATAGAAGATCTTAAACATCTTCTCGAGCAAGCCGTAGTTCTTGTCGACGCTTATGTGGAGCTCAAACGTAGAAACTTACTTGGGAAATATAGGTTCGTGAAGGTCTTTTTGATCCATGAAATAGTTGAAAGTTTTATTTTAGTCTCAAGACAACTTCTATAAATCTCCCAACACATATTATATAGATCCCTATATTTATATTTAGACAAAAGCTATTGTCTTTTGTTTGCTGTAATAACATTGCCAAAGTGTAATGTTGTTTTTTAGGTACAAAACATAGGGCCTGATTGGTGATGTGGCTGTGAGGACTGTACACGCTTTTATAATTTTAACAGTCATTTTTTTCTCAATCATGCTTTTGGTTCCTTTTTTTTCTCTACAGCCTACACAGCCCAGTTTTTTTTTTACTCTACAAACTTTATTTTTTTCTAAAGTCACGTAAGAGAGACTTTAGAATGGCTATAGAATTTTTATTTTAAATTTGTTTTATAAATTCTTTTTTCTTTCCCCAAATAAATTCAAACTGCTCTTTTTTGTTTTGACGGCATTCAAACTGCTCTTTGACATTAGATTAATTTTATTTTAATGAAATTTTGATTGATTAACAATTAAATTTTTTTGCATTTTTTGAGATCTATTTTCTAATATTTTATAGTTAAAAATAATATTAAACTATAAATTTCATGGTTTAAATATACTTTAAATGCTAAAAATATATTTTAGTTAGTTATACTAAGATAATTTTTTTGAAAAAAATAAAATTTATTTCACAGTTCACAGTTTACAATCTTTAAATGCTAAAATTGTTTTTGAAAAGAATAATATTTATATCATAAAAATTATTAAATTAAAAAATTTGAAGATTTAACTAAAAAAAAATTAATAGAAAAAACATAAATTATTTGTTTACAATTTATATTTTTCATAAAAAAACAAATTTTGATTCTAAAAAATTACAATATTTAAAAATACAAGTCACAGTTTCTACAGTTTTTCTACCAATCAGACTTTTAAAAATATATAAAGTAAGAATCACAGTTTTTACAGCCGAATTCTCTATAGCCAAAAGTCTACAGTCACAGTTTACAGTCACAGTTCTTACCAATCGGGCCCATAGTCTAAAATTTCGTTGAGATGGATGGTAGAAAATGTTTTGTTATTTCTACTCGAATTTGGATGGTTTCTTTGAAATTGTACTATATAAACATAAAAATGAGACAATAAATAAAATTGTAATTGCATATAAGGAAATAAAAATGATATAGAAATTAGTAATTAGTCTTGAGAGTTGACAAAAAGAAAAGATACATATTAGTTTTTTTAAAAAAAAAAAATATCACTGAAAGAATTTAGTTTTTCAAACGGCAAACGGAAAAACAGTCGACACTTTTTGAATTTTTATTACCTTTAACAAAAGGAAAAAAAAAACGAAAAAAACAGTAAAGGCAATTCTTTTTATTTACGGTGACAAAGACGGAGTGAAGCCAAGCCGTAAACTTAAAATCATTAAAACGCGGCGGCTTTTGTCGTGTCAAAACAGAAAAAAACTCAAAGAAACGACGTCGTTTGAGTGTTCTTTTCTTTCTTATCTGTTTTGGAGAGCGACCAATAATTTTGCCTTTGTCTTTCTCATTTAGTTTTGTTTGGATCCTTTTTCCACCAAATTTTACCTTCGCAGATATTTTCTCGTTTGCAAAATTCCACGCGAAGCTTCTTCTTCTTCCCTTCTAGATTCCACCTACTGAGATTCCTCTTCTTCTTCTTCTTCTTCTTCTTCGCTCTTCTCCTCTTAAATTGATTCGGGTTTGGAACTTCCGGTATCGGATTTTTTTAGCAATCTGATATGTGATTGATTGAGAGAGGTAAAAAAAAGGAGGGAGAAACAGGAGATGGATCCGACGGCGGTGACGGCGATTTCGCCGATTGATTTGCCGATTATGCACGACAGCGATCGTTACGACTTCGTCAAGGATATTGGGTCGGGTAATTTCGGAGTGGCTCGTCTCATGACGGATAAGGTTACGAAGGAGCTTGTTGCTGTTAAGTACATCGAGAGAGGAGACAAGGTTTGGTTTTTTTTGTTTATGATCGGAACTGAAAGATTTCACTTTTTTTTTTTTTTTTTTTTAGTGGTAAAAGAGATATATTTATAGGCTAGTGATGATGATCCCTACGATTTCGTTGTAGTTTCCAGATTTAGTAGCTTCCTTTTATCCATCTTTTAGATTTCTCAAGGGGTTTTCGATCCACACTTAATGGTTTTTGAGATGATTAATGCTTTGATGTACATTAATTGCCTTTTAAAAAAGTTGTTAATTTTAGTTAAAGATTTGACATTTCCATATCCGTTAATAGGCTTCATTGAATGCTTTTTTTTTAAGTTGTGTGACTTATATAAAACCAAGTGAAGAAGAGATTGATTTGGATTTGGTTCTTCTGTTTTTTTTTTCCTGTTTTGCAAATTTTAGTCCTTTGTAATGTGACACTTTGTGCTACAGATTGATGAAAATGTTCAAAGGGAGATCATTAACCACAGGTCGTTGAGGCATCCTAATATTGTCAGGTTCAAAGAGGTAAAATAAATATAGAAACACCTTCGTATGTAGTTCCTCCCTCTGGTGTTGTGCACATACATCTCTCTCTCTCTGGTTTAGAGTTTTCGCCGTTTCTGATAAATGTTATAGGTGATTCTGACGCCTAGCCATCTGGCTATTGTAATGGAATATGCTTCTGGTGGAGAACTTTATGAGCGGATTTGCAATGCAGGACGGTTTAGCGAGGACGAGGTCTGCGTTCTGATTATCTACTACTCTCACTGCGTTGCAGTATCGATCTGCTACTACTATTGATCTTTGAGTTTTTTTAAAAAAAATTTGGTATGCACAGGCTCGGTTCTTCTTTCAGCAGCTTATATCTGGAGTTGATTATTGTCACGCAATGGTATGCAGAGCAGTGTTCTTGCAACTTCTTGTTTACTTTTGGAGAGTTTCATTGATTTAACTCTGTCTTGATTTCCCTATGAAAGCAAATATGCCATCGGGACCTGAAGCTGGAGAATACATTGTTGGATGGAAGTCCTGCCCCTCGTTTGAAAATATGTGATTTTGGATATTCCAAGGTACTATCTCTCTCAAGGTTTGTTCTCTCAATTCCTAGTTTTTATAAATATGACAAAATTTGATTCCCCCTTGCGCTTCTTATGGCTTATGTTCTTTACCAATCAATGTGTTTCTGCGCTGATGATTATCATTGAAATAATTGTTTCTGATTTAAGTCTTTAACTTTGCACTTCTTTTCTTCAGTCTTCTGTTCTTCATTCGCAACCCAAGTCAACTGTTGGTACCCCTGCGTACATCGCGCCAGAGATTCTTCTTCGACAGGAATATGATGGCAAGGTAAATGGCCGTGAGACCGATTCCTCTGACTAGAGAGCTAAATAAGCTTATCCATGATTGTTTGTATACCTCTGAATATTCTTTTAGCTGTCACTCTGAATTACGCGGGTGTTACATTACATTTCACAGATTGCAGATGTATGGTCATGCGGAGTAACCTTATACGTAATGTTGGTTGGAGCATATCCGTTTGAGGATCCAGACGAGCCAAGAGATTATCGGAAGACAATCCAAGTAACGTTTTTTTTTAGAGTTGTTGATATCTCAATATTACTCATTATCCTTCAAACCCTTGACGGTTTTGAGTTTGCTTACACGCACGCAGAGGATCCTTAGTGTCACATACTCGATCCCTGACGACTTGCACCTTTCACCAGAATGTCGCCATCTAATATCGAGGATTTTCGTGGCTGATCCTGCAACTGTAAGTTTTACAAACTCTGTTTCTTTAAAGCATTCTGAGTTCTATGTAGACAATTGAGAGAGATGATCCAATTGTGGCAGAGGATCAGTATTCCGGAGATCAAATCCCATGAATGGTTCTTGAAGAATCTTCCTGGTGATTTGATGGATGAGAACAGGATGGGTAGTCAGTTTCAAGAGCCCGAGCAGCCGATGCAGAGCCTTGACACTATAATGCAGATTATATCAGAGGCTACGATTCCTGCTGTTCGAAACCGCTGCCTTGATGATTTCATGGCCGATAATCTTGACCTAGACGATGACATGGACGACTTTGATTCCGAATCCGAGATTGATGTTGACAGTAGCGGAGAGATAGTCTACGCGCTCTGAGGTTTTAAGGACAAAATTCTGTTTTGTCCTGTTGGAGTTTTGTCTTGGCTCCGATCTCCCACCCTTCATTTTTGGATCGTTTGTTGTTGTTTTTTTTTGCCTCTACAAACTTTGGATTCACATACATATATATCTGTAATGTGTGTAATATATATTTTCTCTTTGTTTAATCACACTATTGGCACATTTTATACAATTTATATGATGTGAAGAAGAAGAGAGAATGCTACAAATGATTTGTGTATATGATCCCATTTCGAATCTACACGTTTTAAACTAATCCTATTACACAGAACCACATTTGATTATTCATCCTGTTTACCCAATTGGTAAATCAAGAATCTTCCTCTTATGAGTTTATTGAAGAGAGATGATAAAAAAATGCTCCGATGCCGGGAATCGAACCCGGGTCTCCTGGGTGAAAGCCAGATATCCTAACCGCTGGACGACAACGGATTTTGTTAAGAATGAGCAATAATGTAATTTAAGTTTATAAAACTTGTACAGTGAGTAAGACAATTGCATTGTGGGTGCAAGCTTCAGTTTATAGAGCCAATTCAAATAAAATCATTGGTAAATATTTATTTTAAAATCTACAAAAATAGACATCCTGTGAAAACGGTGACAACCTATCACCTATCCGAAATGACATTGTTTTCAAAGTAAATTCAAATTTGAGGAAAATCGTAAATAGCATTAATTTACGCTGCTCTATTTTCTAGAGGTAAAAAATGAATCAACTGAAGACGCATTCTGAAGACGGAGGCGATTAGACTTGGGCCTTATGTTAAGGCCCAAAATATGGCATTTACACATGCATCCAATTGTATATCGCCAATTGTCTGGTTCATGCAGGTGAAGAAAGTAGTACATTCTTTTTTTCTTTTCTTTTTTATGAAGAAGTAGTAGTCAAATTTTTTTTTTTTTTTTGAACTTAGTAGTAGTCAATTCTTGCAGACAAGAATACGAAGTATAGCCGGCTTACATATTTTTTCGCCGTATATATATTTGCGCTGACATATTACGTACAAATAATAATAACGAGAAATTTTAACAGTATCACATATAAAAATTAACAAAACTATGTATTATTATTACTTAGTTAATAAACGAATATAAAAAGCAATTTCCTCCATTTGGTGTAAAAAATTGTCCAGTTATAGCTACAGTAAAATTTACCATTAACAGTTTTCAGAATGTTCTCGAGAGAAAGATTCTTTGTTCTACTGCTTTTAAATTTTCAGGGTTTTGTATCATATAGTCATTTTGACTATATAGTTTCCGATACAATTTTATCAAATTATGTGAATTTATAGTCGATTTTCATCTACATAAACTTTAAAAAATATACTAAACCAAATCAAAAGCTTAATCCAAACCACTTCATTTTAACTTCAATTTTATCCAACTTATCATCTGAATCAAATTGAAGTTTAATAAAACATAAAAAACAGCATTTCAGCATTAAAATTCTGTAGAAAATAAAATTATTTGTGTCGAACTAAAAACGAAATAGCAAAACATCAAAACTACTAATCAGATATCCTACTACATGATTTTCTTTGTATGGTAGTCTAGATTATATTTTATTTGTTGATGAGTTTGGCTCCGATACGACACTTCACATTTTTTTCTTCTATGAATTCTCTTGAATTTCTCTTTATGTAGATTTTCATATTGTTTTTTCCCTGTCATTTCACTTACTCATTTTTGTTTGATAGGCTGTAATTATGATTTTGGTAACCGTTAGCAATTTTTTCTCCATGGCTTCTTAGAAAACTTGTGTTCTCAAATCTCCTCTCTACTTTTCTTGTTGTCGTGTTAAATTGAATCAATGTTTCTATTAGAGGAACAATTCACGTCGTTTGCATGTAAAGGGAATAAAGTTGCATTTTAGGATCTCTTCTCTCATTGGATGTTTAGTAGGAAAATGTATATTCTCTTTCACGTTTTAAATAGAAGAACCTATAAAATGTGTGATACCTTGATTTGATCACACATACATTTGGGGCAAGAAAGCGTTGAATTAATATTCTCATAAGAGAGCAATGGAGATTTTAATCATGTCTGTGTGTGGCTCGTGTATTGATTCAAGAGTTTTCATTTCAGTTTCTATCGTTTTCAATACCTTATTTCTCCAAAACAACTGATTTTTTTTTCTTTTGTATCTTGCGATTTCTAACGTTTTTCAATTGCGCATATGACTAAAATAGAAGAGTTTGTGCCACTTCGGCTCATGGAGTCCACCAGTGAAGATTGTATTATATTCAGAACACCTCCCCCTCCTCTTTCAAACCAACCCAAAGTCATTTCAACCTCAGATAGTATTTGTTGGTCCGTATCACCACGGCAACAAACGCCTCAAAATGATTTAAATGTACAAGAAGCGATTTTTTTTTTTGAAGGAAAATGCTAAATTAATCTAATCAAAACCGTTCTTACAATGAA
This sequence comes from Alliaria petiolata, assembly GCA_020283515.1. Lineage (NCBI taxonomy): Eukaryota > Viridiplantae > Streptophyta > Magnoliopsida > Brassicales > Brassicaceae > Alliaria > Alliaria petiolata. Next base: position 113,039,335 of record JAHZTW010000002.1, on the reverse strand, counting down.
TGCATCTTTAATTGAGAACTGCTGAGGAAAAAAAAAAAACATAAGAAATTCTTACCCTGAGTTGGAGTGACTTCAACCAACAAAGGAAAAACTAGTGGAGATGATGTCTATTGATGGGTGTTTTGTGTTGATGGTTATGTTGGTGGGGTCAAGAAGAGTGAAGTTGAACGACCAGAATGATACTTTCTTTACAGTTTATTGGATTTTTCCGATGTTTTAGAGTGATCTCCTAGTCCTAGAGAACCAGATGCCTTTCACGGTCCTCCAAACTCTCTATCCAAAACTCGGGCTAACTGGTACGTCTATTCTTTCAAGAATGGTGGGCATTTTCTACGAGTCTTCATTTGGACTCCACTGGTCTGAGTAGAAAATGCCCAAAACTTGCCCAGACCTCTGGATTCCAAATGAAGACTCGTAGAAAATGCCCACCATTCTTGAAAGAATAGACGTACCAGTTAGCCCGAGTTTTGGATAGAGAGTTTGGAGGACCGTAAAAGGCATTTGGTTCCCTAGGACCATGAGATTACTCTGAAGCATCAGAAAAATCCAATAAACTGTAAAGAGAGTATCAGGAAATCCGTCGTCCTCCTATTTCACCGTTGGGATAACACCAGCGACGCCAGACGACGACGGGTCCATATGGAACTGTGTGGGATTTGCTGTCAGGAAGTACGTCGGAAACGGCGGATATGGCAGCGTAAAATAGGAGGACGACGGATTTACTGTCTAGAATGGCGGATATGGCGTAGCGGCGGAGTTCAAGGCGGAGTACCACGGATCCGGTGGTGGCAAACCCGTGAAGACAAACAGATTGCTCCGCAAAAAGTACAGCTCCATCCTTGTGTTTTCCATTTGTTAAACTAGTTGTGTAATCATCACTGCACTTGCGTAGACTAAATCGTCTCGACGGTTCTCGTCCTTCGTCAATAGAGTATCCATCGCCGTTTGACGTAGGTGTGGCGGCGTTGTTCGAAGTAAATGCCTCAGGAACTAAATTGGGTAAAACTGCACGATGATCTCTGCTTTGCACTGAAAATAAAAATTAATTATTTGTTTTTTTATTCTATCATTTTGAAAATTTCTTTATTTATGTGTTTGGAGCATCTTGTGAAGTTTGTAATTGATATACATACAATTTTTTGAAAAATACTTCTAATTTAATGTGTAAATGATTGAGACAATATTTAAAATTTTTATAGAGTATTGTTAAAGAGTACCCATGACATAATGGAAAACGGTTGTTTTTTAATGAGGAGATTATGGGTTCGAATCCCCATGAGTGTAAATAAGAGGATAAAAATATTTTGTTTGTTTCAAATTTTTGAAAATAAAATGATAAAGGACAGGTGTCCTCCTCTGAAGTGCTGACGTGTCATCACCTGGAGAGAGTCCTTACACTTTCATATAGTAGATTCACCTTCTAAAACATCTACTTAGTATATAATAAATAATAATAAAAGATACTAATTTATCAAAATATTTTTTAAATATCTGCGCAGTACGTACACTTACTCTTCTTCCCAAATACCCCCATATATATGGCAAAAATTGAAAAACAAAAATGGAGAAGATACTCTTTACATTTGAAATGATCAATGTACCCTTCTTCGCTAAACGTCTCTGGGTTTTACAGTTCTATTTATTTTGTTTTTATTCACCCTCCAATTACGAGGTGAGAAAATGTACTACACCTACGAAATAATTTAGGCGTAGGTAATATTTAAAAAAAAAAAGATCTCCTATATATTAATTGAGAAACATTTTTACAGAGTAGGTTTACTTTTTGAATTATTTACAGTGGTGCCATTTTGCTGATATGTCACCACCACACTTATTCTCCCATTATTTTAATACAAATTTCCTTTTTGATTAGACTAATTACATTATATGCTTTTAACCATTTATTACTTTTAACATTTAATTTATTAAGATATAATTTATGACTAATTTCCTTATATCATTTATTTATACATAATTCAACATTTAATTTATAAAGATATTCTCCATCTTTCTATTTCTTACCAAAAATATATCATACTAATTATTTTTTTAAACACCATATTTCTTCTCTTATTTTTGTTTAAACTAAGTTTGTAAAAAAAAAAATCATCACAACATCCATATAGTAAAAAATATATAGATTTTTTTATACATGTGTTGTAATTCGAATTTTTATCATTTATATAAATTACTCAAATGACTAATAAATATGAGTATGTTTTATAAAGTCCCACATTGAAAATCAGAATGTGTAGATAATTCAAAAATCATTATAAAAAAACATAAATGATTAAAAAACTGTAAAAGTAAGAAGGTTAATTTAATAGACATCCATATATATTATTCACATATATATATATATATAACTCATTAAGTTATTTTTATTTTAAACAATTTCAAAATCATCTTTAATAAAATTCTTTATTGAGTTATCATCCTGCGCAGGGCGCAGGTTACCTAGTGCAATGATAAAACAAACTTCGTCGCTTTTACTCCAAACAAAATTCTTTCAGTGACGCTTGATAATGTTAAAATAGGATCGTTGAAAACATTACTAATAAGAAAAGTAGAGTAATTGATATCTTTATAAAGAAAGTCTTTCATCTTTCCAACGACTCAAGTTGGAAGGTTTAAGAGTTTAAAGATGCTGTAAAACCTCTATAAATTAATAATGTTGGGACTTCGAAATTTTATTAATTTATAGAGTTATTAATTAATGATAAATTAATAATTATTAATTTATCGATAAATTAATAAAATATGAATTTATAGAGATATTTTTCGATTCGAATTCTTAATGTTCATCAAAATACAAAAAAAATATATTTTCAACAATGTAAAATTCATTCAAAAAACATCATATCAATAAATTTGAAAGATAAGTCAAACAACATTTATAAACTTAACAACAATATAATCACATTTTACTATACTACATTATTTATATATACCTAAATGTATAATTATTAATTTATATAATTATTGGGACCATATTTTTACATAGGAGTTTCAAAAAAATTATTATCTTATTAACTAAAATAAAAAACCACATTCTTATTATCGTCTTCACTCTTCAGCCACTATTGTTCATCTCCTTATGTTGTGTTTATAAATCTCTGATATACAAAATTTATAATATATAAACATTAAGAATAATCTATATTTACATAAGATCTATATATAATTATAAAGATAATTAAACAAATAATAAAATCTGAACATAAACTAAACTAAGGATATAAGAAAATATTCTGAAACCAAAAAAACCATTCGGTTTAACGGTTTTTAACCAGACCAAACCTAAACNATTTAGAAATAGAAAAAATAATGTTCAAATAGCCATTCAATAAAAATTTCCGCTCCCAATAACTCTCGAGATTTGAATCTATTTTTGTCATCACCCCCGTTAACTCTTCTATGTATTTATTAGAGATTTGCAAGTACTTTAAGTATAGTAAAATTACGATTGATAAAGTGGAAGAAATATTTGAAATGTCTTAATCGACTCAACTCATCCTCCTAAGCCTAAAATCAACGTTTTAACTTCATGGCGATCGATGTATTCAGCTGTGGTGGAGGGATTGAATGAGGAGAATTGGCTTCGTTGGTGGATAAGACCTTCTCCAATGGGGGTTTCTCACCCAATATATAAGTATTAAAAATTATTATAAAAATGAAAAAGTAAGAGAGAGAACGAGAGACTGTCTCTTTAATTCTCTGTAAAGAAACGATTCTCACCAATATTAGAAACTCTACCTCCACGTGTCTTTAGGTGGATGGTTTACTTTTTTAAATATTTAAAATTTAATTATTTAATTAAATTATATTAATATAATATACTTTAGAATCTGTTGCACCGTTGGAGTTGCTCTAAGGAAGCTAGAGAGAGAGTGAGAACGAAATGAGCGGAAGAAGAAGAAGAAGAACAAAAAAGAGGTTGCAAAGAAGAAAGATAGCTACTATAGGGTGATGAGAGTGATAATGAAGATTAGGTTAAATCAATTTCTCGTTATTGAATATCCTAATATTCCGAATCAGAGAGAGGTTAATCAAACTCATGAGCAAACTCAATCTCTTGCGGGTTTCAGGTCAATAGAAGCCGGAGTTAGTTCTCTAATGGCTACTCACGGATACAAACTATCTTCATAACACATTTAGATTATGTGTTTGGTTTTCACTATTGTAACTGATATTTCCAAACTTTTTTCTTATTCATGCATAAAAATAGCCAAATAGAAAAGCCTCAAAACCTACCCAACTCTAAGTTCGCCCTAATAGAAATGCTCCCAGACCCGCTTCCCTAGACACCGCTCTGATGGATCTCCTCCGCTTCAGCTCCGTCGCTCCTCTCCCTGAAGCAGCTCTTCTCCTCCTCCTTGGCTCCGATGGTGAAAGCTCCTCCTCCATCGCGGTCCAGACCTCCTCCCGATCCGCCGCCGTGTAAGTTCCCTCCTCTGCTGCTTGAAGCTATCTCCCCCATCGAACCGCCTGAACCACCATACCCTCCAGACGCACCCTTCTTCCTCGCCCTCCTTCCGATCCTCGGTGCCTCCCTCGTCTCCTTTCCCGACATGCTCATCTCCCCTTCTCTCCCAGTCCTCCAGGTTCGCCACTGCCCATCACTCTCTGTTTCCTCATCTTTGGAATGGTATGTGATGTTTGTTAAGTGGGTGGTACTGGATCTATGGATTCTTGTTGTAGATTTTGCTGATCCGATGGATTTTGGTTCTAGTTTTATGCCCTTATGTGGCTCGAAATCTAGTTTTATGTCCTTGTGTGGCTTCTTTACCGCCTTTGTGCGGTCATTTACTGCAGTATGCAGTCCTTTTATTATGTTCAATCCGGCTTTTGGTGCTGTGATTTTGGGTTCTCCTTCTTTGTGGCAGGTTGAAGAGAAACAAATCGTCATGTTTTCCCCGGTGAATCTGATAATGGCGAGTATTTATTACCCCGTTTCCTGCTCTATGGAGCTGTCTCTTTTCCCAATATTCCTTCCTATATATGTGGAGTGGTTTGAATGTTCAATCGTCGTCGGTATTGCAAGGATCTTCCAACCGGCTGATGGTATTCTCTGCCTTTGTTGCAGAGTTTGTGACCTTTTGTGTTACATGGGATACAGTTATTCAATAGATTTATGAGTTCGTTGTTATGCGAGTTCTTATGGTTTTTTTTTTTATGATTTGTATCTTCAATCTATTTTTTGTTTAACCATTGTTTGGTGGTTTTTATTGGCCTTTGTTGCCTTAGTTTTATTTATATCTCTCTATGTGGATTGTAATTTGTACTTTTTTGATGGAGTTTGAAGCTAATGAAATATAAATAAAAAAAAGCCTTAAAACCACAATAACTAAAAAATCATGTGGACCTCCTGAAATCAATTGAAGAATCCAAATCACATAGTATATGGCTATATGCTAAGTTATCCCTCTAGAGATAACTTATCATATAGAGGGATAACCACATTCTTTATTCCAATTGTTTCAGCTTCTTTTTTAATATTTTTTATCGTGGCTTGGGTTTAAATATTTTATAGACCAGTGTGTTCAAAATTGGAAGACGAGGCCATAACCTGACTAGAAAATGAGGGAAATCATTCACATGTTATGCTGCCACATGTTGTGGACGATCCACCTTTGACATTATCTGAAAGTGTTAATTTGTTAATTATATTTATGTTTATAGGAAATTGTTGTATATAAAAATTTATTCATTCATTTGTTGGCGACTAACGTAATTTAAAATGGTATATGTTGTGCTCCCGGATTAATATTTTTAAATAAAATGAAATACCACGTATGAAAAGTTAGTTTGTCCAAGAAACATATAAAAATACTAGAATAGGACTCGCATATATGCGGATTTTTAATAAAATATTTTAAATTCGTAAAAATAAATTGAAAACAAATCGGATAATATGTAAAAAAAAATTTACTTTTAATATTCCAAATATATATGTTTTAATACTCTTATATGAATTAGATTGAATTCTAATATTTTATCTATTTATATATATATATATATATCTATAATTTTGACGAATTAATTATCCTACTTTTATCATAACTAAAATCTAGATTAGGATCCGCATATACGCGAATTTATTATAATAAAATTTAAAACCCTTTAAAATATTTTTTTAAGAATATAAAAAACAACACCGGATCACTACTGAAAAATATATATGAAAAACACAAAATCGAAACCTAAGAGTTATTTATTTATTTTAATTTTAATTTATTTTGAATTAAAATATTCAAAAGACAGAATCTGTTGCAAGTCCTAAGCAACATTAACTCTACTTCTCATATAGTTCACACACTTTTTCAACTATCTTTTTCTGTTAAGCTGCGTTAAAAAATTAGGTATGCAATTCGAGTCCTTCGAGTATGTTAACGATCTCCCCATTAACTCTTTTCAAGCAAATAAAGTCTATATTTCTCTTCACATTCATCTCTCGTATATGATCTCTCTGCTCTCTAGAGAAGTTATGTTTCTCAAGACTCGAATCAAAAGTCTCTAAAATTCTTGATATCCTCCTCCTCATTGAGCTCATCATCGTTTAATGTAATATCATTAGTAGCTAAAATTTTCTTTTTTTTAATTGAAATATATCCTAGTCAATCAATTTTTTTTAATTTACTTTTTTTTGTTTCTTCCTTATATGATATTTTTGCTCTCTAGAAAAGTTATGTTTCCCAAGACTCGCATCAAAAAAGAAAATAGAAAACAAAATCTGATCACTACTGGAAAAAAATATATGAAAAACACAAAATCGAAACCTAAGAGTTATTTATTTATTTTAATTTTTAGTTATTTTCAATTAAAATATTCAGAACACATAATCTGTTGCGGGTCCTAAACAACATTAATTCTACTTATCATATAGTTCACAAACTTTATCAACTATCTTTTACTGTTCAGCTGCGTTAAAAACTTGGGTATGCAATTCGAGTATGTTAACAATTTCCTCATTAATTTTTTTTCAAGCAAATAAAGTCTCTCTTTCTCTCCACATTCATCTCCCTTATATGATCTCTCTGCTCTATAGAGAAGTTATGTTTCTCAAGATTCGCATCAAAAGCCTCTCTACATAATTCTTGATATCCTCCTCCTCATTGAGCTCATAATCGTTTAATATCATATCATTAGCATCTATAATTTTCTTTTATTAATTGAAATATATCCTAGTTAATCAAATTTTTTTTTTAATTTACTTATTTGTTTCTTCCTTATATGGTATTTTTGCTCTCTAGAGAAGTTATGTTTCTCAAGACTCGCATCAAAAGCCTCTCTATATGATTATTGATATTCTCCTCCTCATTGAGCTCATCATCGTTTAATGTCATATCATTAGCATCTAGAATTTTCTTTTTTTAATTGAAATATATCCTAGTTAATCAAGTTTTTTTTAACTTACTTTTTGTTTCTTCCTTATATGAGATTTTAGCTCTCTAGAAAAGTTATACTTCTCAAGAATCGCATCAAAAGCTTCTCTACATGATTCTTGCTATCCTCCTCCACATTAAACTCATCATCGTCAAATGTCATATCATTAGCATCTAGAATTTTCTTTTTTTAATTGAAATATATCTTAGTTAATCTAATTTACTTTTTGTTTTTATTTTTCTTTTATTAAAATGAAATAGATCATTTTGTTTTAATTTCTTTTTATTAAATTGAATATATCCTAGTTAATTTCTTTTTATTGATTAACTTGTCACGTGTAACAATCATATTAATTACTAACTTTGACGTTTATTTTTTCTTTTTAGTAATATTGAAATATCTTTCCTTTTATTTTATTTATTTTTATTTTTAAAATAATAGTAATTTCCTTTTTCTTTTAGGATTATTATATTTTCTCTTTTAGGATTAGTATATTTTTTCTTTATAATAAGATATCTTTCCTTTTATTTTATTTATTTTTCTTTTTAAAATAGTAGTATTTCCTTTTTCTTTTATGATTAGTATATTTTTTCTTTATAATATAGTTTAATTAAAACACGTGTCAAAATCTTATCGATTAACTCGCCACGTGTCACGATCATGTTAATTATCAACTTTAACGCATCCTACTTTATATAATAACTAGATTAGGACCCGCAAGTATGCGGATTTTTAATAAGATATTTTAAATCCGTAAAAATAAATTAAAAAGATCATTATAAAAAATTTATTATTTACCTTTTTATTATCTTTTTAGTATTAGTGATTGATCATACAATTTCTTTAATTTAAATGAAAAAACATAAAAGAAACTTTTTTTTTTCTTAAATTTCTTATTTACCTTTTCAATTTTTTATTTTTCTTTTGGTATTACCAATTGAAAAAAAAACTTATTTTACTAATTTTTTGATTTTCCTTTTAGTATTAGTAATTGATCATACAATTTCCTTAATTTAAATGAAAAACATTAAAAAACTTATTTTCCTTTTTCTTAATTTTCTTGTTTACCTTCTCGATTTTTTTGTATTAGTAATTGAAAAAGATACTTATTTTCCTTTTTTATTTTTAAAACTAATTTTTAGATTTATGTAAACATTATGTTAAAATCTAATTGGTTGAATTTTGTTAACATGTGTCAAAATCTAATCGATTAATTTGACACATGTCACGATCATGTTAAAAACTAACTTTGATGCATCCTACTTTATATAATAAGATAATAATATATATTTTAATTAAAACACGTATCAAAATCTTATCGATTTTTTCTTTTTTTCTTTTAAGATTAGTATATTTTTTTTTTATAATAAGATATCTTTTCTTTTATTTTATTTATTTTTCTTTTTAAAATAGTAGTATTTCCTTTTTCTTTTAGGATTAGTATATTTTTCCTTTATAATATATTTTAATTAAAACACGTGTCAAAATCTTATAGATTAACTTGCCACGTGTCACGATCATGTGAATTAGCAACTTTGACGCATCCTACTTTATAAGATAAGATTAGTATTTTGTTCATATACGAAAAATTATGATGGAATTTTTTTTTTCCCACTGTTTTATTATTATTAAGATAAGAACCTAAAGTTTTTTACAGAGCTGGATTAACCAGAGACACAAGCCCGAGAGTTTTACGGAAGACACAAGCCCGAAAGATTTACGGGAGACACAAGCCCGAGAAGTTTACGGGAATCACAAACCCACATCATGATGGAATTAAAATATATATTTTTTTTTGAACTTTAAAAATAAAAATTTGACAAAGAGTGTACGTAGTAAATTTTTGTCAAATCTCATTTGATATTGTAATAATTTTTATCTATGTTTTCAATTCTTTTAACCAATAAATTATAAAGTAAATACTATATTAACTTATTAACGGCAAGTTTGTTGTGAAAAGATATATATACATAATAATATGAAGATAAATATATCAACTGATGTTTGTTAAGAGCATTTTAATATTCAGAAAACGTCCAATTTTTTTACCAAAACTTTCCAATTTATTTAATGGAGTGATAAAACAATTTCATTTACTAACTTACATATTTAAAAATTATAAAAATATATTTAAAAAAAAAAAATCCGCGTGTATACATCTAGTATTGTATAAAAAGAACACATTCGTATAACATTAAGAAAGATAACTTAATGTGTGAGGAAAAAAAATAAAAAAATAGACTGCATGTTGCATTCATTTATTTCTTTAAAAATGAGGTTTCTTCAAAAATGAAGGAAAAAAACAAAATAGTTATTGTTTGCTTTGTTTTTTTAAACTAATAAGTGAAAGAATAATAATTACCAGTGTCCGACAACTTCATCATGCTTCTACCATGAACAATATAAGAAATAACACATACCAACTCCATCAGCATCCAATCAGAAGATCACGTCTTTGAGGGCGTCAAAGTATGTTTCCATTTGATTTTTTGTTATATAGCTATAGAGGTCAGATTTTTGAGGGACTATAGAAAGCAAAAGTTGTATCTTTCTTTTGTCAACCGTAACGCAAATGCCTTGAAGGGTTCTTAATACGTACCATCGCGACTCTGGTTGGTTAATTACTATTCAGAATTCGAAATGACATTACAATGCTAAGTACCGAGCTCATCGAACCTTACCAACCAGAGCAAGATCTTGCTCAGTTGCATATCTCATATGACAGGTAATAAAAGGGTTATATATATATACAATCTCTTGTGACCTTGTCTTCAAATATCCTCGACCCGGGCTAACTCCAGCTCGCAAGGAACGAGCTTGTATCCTTGAACCGGTCCAAGGATGTGTCAACACCAACTCAGCAAAACCTGCAACATACACAACAAAACCGTTGTGTATGTTGCAGGTTTTGCTGAGTTGGTGTTGACACCCCCTCGCAGACTCGTGGTGGGAGGATTCGCAACACCGAGTTTGGAACGTAGGTTGAAGTAAGTGTCTTGAGGAAGTGACTTTGTGAAGATGTCAGCCACCTGAAGCGCAGAGGGAATATGAGAGACCACAAGAGAGCCATTTGCCACCTTTTCTCGAGCATAATGAAAGTGTGTTTCAAAGTGTTCCGATCGGTTGTGTAGGACAGGATTCGCTGTAAGATGAACTGCAGAGAGGTTGTCACAGAATGCTGTAGCAGGTTTGTCTTGAGGAAAACCAATTTCTTTGAGCAAGGAGGAGATCCAAGTCAGTTCTGCAGCAGTGTCCGATAGCGCCCTGTATTCATCTTCAGTTGATGATCTGGAAACCGTTGGTTGCCGTTTTGCGAACCATGAGATGATGTTTGATCCTAGAAAGGTACAGAAGCCTCCAGTTGATCGACGTGTTTCTTTGCACCCTGCCCAATCACTGTCGCAGTAGGCTTGAAGAGAAGAGTCAGAGGCAGAGTTGAAGAAGAGACCCATTTGTAAAGTACCTTTTATATATCTTAGGATCCTCTTGAGCAGCGTGAAGTCAGAGATCGATGGCTGATGCATCTTTTGGCATACCAGGTTGATCATGAATTGAATGTCAGGTCTTGTGATGGTGAGATACTGAAGCTTTCCTGCTAAGCTTCTGAAATAGGTAGGGTCAGAGAAGGTTTCACCTTGTTGAGAGACTCGGTCCAGCTGCAGAGGAAGGGGGTAGGCATTGGAGCACAATCAAGCATTTCCGCTGCTTGTAAAAGGTCAGAGACATACTTTTCTTGATTAAGAAAGAGACCTGCAGGTGTAAACTGAGCTTGGATTCCTAGAAAATAACTTAGCCGACCCATGTCTTTCATTCTGAGCTTTTCACTGAGAGAATTCAGCAGTTTATGAATGAGATCATTGTCATTACCAGTGAGTACCATGTCGTCAACATATAGGAGAAGCAGCAGAGTATTGTTTCCATGCAGATAAGCAAAGAGCGATGGATCTGCAGTACTGCAGGTAAACCCAAATTCCAGCAAGTACGAACTGAGCTTGTCAAACCAAGCTCGAAGAGCTTGTTTTAATCCATAAATAGCCTTGTGTAGCAGACAAACGTGATCCGGATAATTTGGATCCTCAAAGCCTGGGGGCTGCTTCATGTACACCGTTTCATGTAAATCTCCATGGAGAAATGCATTTTTCACATCAAGTTGCTTGATGTCCCACCTGTTCACAGTGGCTGCATGTAGCACCATTCTCACAGAGGAAGTTCGTACTACTGGGCTGTATGTCTCAAGATAGTCCACACCTTCTTCTTGCTCATATCCTTTTGCAACAATTCTGGCTCGAAGCTTGTCAAGTTTACCGTCAGCAGTCAATTTTGTTCTGAATACCCATTTGCAACCCAAGATATTAGCGTTCTCAGGAGGCGGCACTAGACTGAAGGTATTTGTTTCTTGACAAGTCTGTATTTCTTCTTCCATAGCTGCAGTCCAGCCAGGATGCTTGAGAGCGGCAGCTACTGTCTTTGGTGCCACAGGAATTCCCTTCACCGAAAACAGAACATATCGTGGATTTGGTTTGCGAATACCAGCTTTTCCACGAGTGATCATAGTGTGAGTATTGTTTACAGCTTCCTCTTGAGCCGGCAAAGGAGGAAAATCAGCTTCTGTGAAGATTGTTGCTTCTGCAGTTTCAGAGATCTGTTCTGATGACGTATCTGCAGGTTCTGGAATCACCATTTCTTCATTAGGAGACAACGCTGCAGGTGTACAGGTTGCAGCAGGTTCAGATTCCTCAGCAGCAGCAGTGACAGGAATATATCTCGCATGCCGAATTGCAGGTTATTCAGAGCAATTCTGTGGAGCAGACTCACTGTCTTCTTGAGTGGACTGATTTGTAGAGTACCAGGCTTTAAGCAATGGAGTCTTCGCTGGTGGTATAAAGTCCTTGTAGCTATCAGTGAAGGGAAACTTTTTCTCATCAAACAGAACATGTCGACTGATATATACTCGACCTGTTGGAGGATGCAAGCAGCGATAACCTTTGTATTTCTCATTGTATCCCACAAAGACACATAACCTTTGTATTTCTCATTGTATCCCACAAAAACACAGAGAAGGGACTTTGGATCGAATTTATTCTGAGCATAGGGCCTGAGATACGGGTAGCAGGCACACCCAAATACTCGTAAGGCCGTGTATACTGGAGCTTTACCATTTAACAGCTCAAAAGGACTCTTCTTTTGATCCAGAACTGAAGACTGTAGAAGATTGGAGAGAAAGTTTGCAGTAAAAAATGCCTCAACCCACAGATGTTGCGGTAACTTTGCTTGAAACAACATTGAGAGGCCCAATTCTGTGATATGTCTGTGCTTCCTTTCAGCGACTCCGTTTTGCTGAGCGGTATGTGGACACGATATGTATTGTTTGATTCCGCATGATGCAAAGTGATGCAAGAACTGATTGTTGATAAATTCACCACCACCGTCGCTTTGAAAAATGCAAATCTTTTGGTTGAATTGTGTATCGACCATACTTTGAAATGTTGTGAATATGGAGAAGACATCTGACTTCAACTTTAATGGATAAAACCAAAAAAATCTTGAGTAATTGTCAATGAATACAACGTAGTATCGAAAACCTTGAACTGAGTTAACAGGAGAAGGAACCCATACATCACAGTGTATTCTCTCAAGAGGTATAAAAGACTGAAAATCCGAATTAGAGAAGGGAAGCTTGCACGACTTTCCCAACTGACAAGGCTCACACGTAGCCATAGAAGCTTTATTGAAAGAGATTGCTTTTATTGATGATAGATGCTGAAGAACTTGATGATGTGGATGCCCAAGTCGTCTGTGCCACAACTCATCGCTGGTACTTTTTTGTCTTGATGAATAGAAAGCCATGAACTGCGGGTTATCCAATCTGTACAGCCCTTCATGCTTGCTTCCTGACTGAGAAGAACAGAACACTAAACGCACGCTCACACGCTCATGCCATGCGTTTAATTAATATAAACCCATGCTGTTTTAATATATTGTTAAACCCATGATGTCTAGATTCCTCTCAATGTATTATAAATGCAACAACGATGTTATCCGAGAGTTAACATATGAAATAAACATGCAAATTTAACATCACTTCTTTCTTTTTCTTCAAGCTTTAAGCTTTATTTTCTTGTTGCTTTCAGGATGCACTCATCTCATTTACAACCTCCAGCGTCAGCTTAAAAACCTTGAGGACCAACTCCTAGTCGCAAAGGAACGAGCTCGCCTCTTACAATATCGTCCCGACACTAGCTAGAGCTCCTCCGATTACGTATCAGCAAACTAAAACCAACAAAAAAGATTGCATGAGATCCTTTGAATATTAATTGACTAAACTATATAATACCGCAAACAATATCGGTCTCCCTCTTTTTTATTCCCATTGCCAAAATTTTGAGGGGGAGAGAAATTACTCAAAAGGAAATAAACAATTTAGAGCAATATTATTTTACTTAGGATAGTTAACTTTTCATATATTAATTTTTGGTAAAATGGAAATCTAACAATCATTAAACAACTCCTAAATTAGCAATTGAGTTTATTTGTTCTAAATGGATTTTCTTAATTTGTATTTTTTTTAGTCAACCATAACTTTCTGTGGGTGTATGTGTATAGTTCCAAAAATTCCAGGAACAAAAAAAACTCCATGAATGTGGTCGTAGTTTTGAGCGAACCAGAGATTTAAACTTCAACCCTAAAAAGGTCGGTGTGATTGATTTATACACACGCATAACTTAAGCGTGGTTCATAACTTCATATGTTAATTATGCTAATGCATGAACAAATCAATATATATCATATGGAAACACATACACTCGCACTCTCGCACACCCATATATGCTAAGACTAGGTTTGTAGATATCACTTTGACAAGAAAATCATATATGTACGATACTACGGTGTTACTACTTCTGCTGCGGAGAACATTCAAGTGCAATTAAAAACTGAAGAATTCAACAATTAATAGAAATCAATAATAGGATCGTGGGACATTTCCACGTAGAGTAATAAGTAATAACATCGACATCACTTATGACTGATCATATCATCTGCCTGTGAACCAACAATTCACACTACCAATGTTCTTACACATGCATACGCGCACACAAAAGAAAACGAAAATGAAAAAAAAAGAAAATCTTCTATATATTAGAATATTATAGATCACACTTTTCTAAAGACTGTAAATTACCATGAAGTAATATGTAAAGGGTTAACACTATCATCAAAACTATTTCCATGATCACTGATGGAAGCATGATTCATATCTTTGATGGTATATTTTTGTCACGAACAACCATCGCTCTCTGATTGTGTTGCGTCTGCTTCTCTGGCATTTGCTGGATTTGAGCGGCTTGTGTGGATGCAAAACGGTGAGCCTCTTCATGTAACTGTCGCAACTGTTGTTGAGACGTTAAATGATTGCCATAATTATTAGCCATAGGCATCATCATAGGATTGTGAGGGTTCTGCTGATACGTAATCGGAGGAGGTGGCTCTAGTGCCGGGACGGTAGTGTAAGAGGCGAGCTCGTTCCTTGCGATTCGGAGTTGTTCCTCAATGTATTTAAGCTGGCGTTGGAGGTTGTAAATGAGACGACTGCAGCCATAGACCGGGTCAAGGAGACGAGCTTGTGCCTCGAAAGCGAGCGAGTTCATGGCATATTCTCTCTGGCTTGGGTGAAGCTCGTTGAGCATTGTAGCCACGTGGCTTGCTCCGAACACCTTGTGGACCGCTGTGTACTTTTCCAGTTTGTTCGAGGGGAAGTAAGGCGCAAACACGCAGTCTTGTATGCATTTTCTCCTTAGGTACTTGCAAGCCGCGCATGGTGTCGGCATCTTTTCCATGTGAAATATAACAAAAGAATCTGTCAAAGAAGAAGATGAAATTATATATGTTTGTTTGTATAAAAGTTCTTGAAATAAAGTAAATAAGGATCGTAAGAAGAAACGTATTGAGGAGAGTTTTATGTTCCTATAGGTTATGGAAGTAACAAAAAGTGGATAAGACACAAAATAAAAACTAGAAATTAAATTATTAGTGTTTCCAAGAAGAAAACAAAAATATGTTGACAAAAAAAGATGAATTATTCTTGTTTAGTGTATGCAAGTTCTTAAATCAAGAAGTTAAAAAAAAAAAAAAAAAGTTCTTAAATCAAGTAAACATGGATCGTAAAAATAAATGAAACCTAGGAAAGTAAGTTCTCGGCTATGGAACTATTGGACATAAAAAGGTTAAAAACCCAAACAAAAGTAAGGAAAAAATCGGGAATTCTTCTGCACAGTAATTAATGAGATTAACCGCAGTAAAATAATAATAATAAGAAGGAGATTAACCAACCAGAGTCGCGATGGTATTGTGCGCACGTATTAAGAACTTTGCCTGCTCATATATATGTTGATGAAAACAAAACCTAGCTCAAGTATAAGAGGATGAACCTTAATTAGATTTCTTGAACAAGTTTTTTTAGATAATGAAAGTTTCAATGATAAAAGGTATGTTCGTATAGCTAGATCAAATCGGAGAAACTAAAAAAGTAAACTCAAAAGAGATTATTTACCTTACGGAAGCAATTCTGTTCCAAAACCTCTCTTTGTTTCTTAATGCAGAGGTCAAAAAGTTGATCAACCGTAATCCTTTTTGACTTGGGTCAAAAAAAAATTCGTACGAAATTTTATTTATATTACATAATAATTCAAGTCTAGCCACGGTATATTTGGAAAAACAAATTAACATAAGTTTGATTTGTTGATATATACGAACGACAAGATAATCATTCGTATTAAATATTATACGATAATTACTTAAGTAGGTCCCTAATTATATTGTTTTAAACAATATGTATAAAACTACTGGATGCATAGTTATCTAAAACTACTGGATGCAAGCTTGACGTATAAACCAAAAAATATTGTTAATTTTTTATATTTATAGATAACTATGAGATAATCAATTTTTTTTTTCGAATGGTTAGTTTTTAGAGAGAGAGGATGAAGACGCCGACGCCGAGGATGGTGGGTTGGCAAATGCTCTTGAATTACTTAAAGAAATTCACAGTAAATTCTTCGATGAGAAAGATGAATTTTCAAGAGATGCGAGAGCGTTACTTTTCTTTTGAAACACGCCATCGTTTTCAGACTTTGTTATTGTCACTTTTATTCTTAGGTTATCGTTTTCTTAAAAATTACATCCTTATCGTATGTAGAATTCATAGATATGTTTTGAAATCTCATGTTATTGGATATAGAATTTTTTCTATTTATTTTTTTTTAAAATCACAATTCACTATTATTTAAATTATAATTGATCAAAATCATGAATTTTTTGGATCATTACCAATTTAAAACAAATTATTTGAAATGATTTCAAAATATTTGATTACAAGCTTCTAGTTGTATATGTTGATCAATAAATCTCACCTATAGAAATGATAATTTCAAAAGATTTTAAAAGTTTTTATTCTTATATTAAACCAATCTATTTTGGCTAAATTAGTTTTTAATAATTTTATTTAAGTTTTTGTTCTATATTGATTTGTCTCAACAAATATTATTTATTTTTATGGTGATAAAAGTGATGAATTAGATCGTGAATATTATTCATGTTGTGCTTTTTCCGTTAATCATAATACTTTTTAATATTTTTTATCATACAAAATTCAGTGAATTCACTGAAATTTCTACTAAAAACCATTCCAAATCTTAGCTTAAATTATTGAATTGTTTTCAAAATTATTAAAAATCACAAAACAATCTCTTAAATCTTATCAAAATATACTAAATCTAAAATTATTCAAAATAAATTCAGATCATTTAAATCAATCTTCTTATTATATAAAGTTGAAGTATCAAACTTAATAATTAATTGATAAACGAGGATGCTGCGGCGGCGGCGCTACTTCTGGCGTCGGTCGGGATTAGGAAGTCCAGGAGGTCCAAGTGCTTCGGCTTATGCGGCATCGGCAGCGCGTTTAGCGGCGACCGGATTCTTCTGGAGCTACTTCTAGCGTCGTCCGCAGAGACTAAAAGGAGGATGATTTCATGATCAGATGTACTGATGATTAGTAATAGTATATTCTGCGAGAGAAGAATACCAATATATAATAATAGAGTTAGAGTTATGGGGTGTTAAGCTACCAATTAACGAAAATAGTTAGAGAATATTAGATGAAAAGTTGTTCGTGATTACCGTTCCACATATATCACAATAAAGTTATGGGGTGTTATGGTTAAAAAAAAAAAACTTAGTAATGTTGTGAATCTAATGAATTGTGTTGTATTATTGATGAGACCAATGGTCTATATTTATAGTGATTATACAAAGGAGAGAAAAGGAAATAGTCATTTTACTACTCATACATGAAATAGGAAAACTTCTACTAATCCTAGGAAAAGGAAATCCTATCTCTAATGGGACTTGGTCTTCACGCCGAGACTAGGCCACGTATTGGGCCTTATGGGCTGAGCCGGTTATGGACATCCAAACCTCAATGGTTTATAACACTCCCCCTTGGATGACATAACCGTATGTGATGATGATGGGATCTCAGTAATACGCTTGGGGAATGCTGCCTCATTAAAACCTTACCAAGGAAAACCCAGTGGGACAAAACCTTAATGAAGGAAAAAGAGTACAGCACGTATTACTCCCCCTGAAATGAACATCACTGAAGGTCCTTCAATAGGCGCATGCCAATCTGATGCATAAGCTTCTTGAGCGTGGAGGTTGGAAACGACTTTGTGAAGAGGTCGGCTGAGTTGTCACTTGAGCGGACTTGGAGCACCTGGAGTTCACCGGCCTTCTGTAGGTCGTGAGTGAAAAAGAACTTTGGCAATATGTGCTTCGTCCGATCTCCTTTAATGTATACATCCTTCAACTGAGCTATGCATGTGGCATTGTCTTCGTACATGCTGGTCGGTTCTTCTTTCCCTTCTGTCATCCCACAATCTCGTCTAATGTGTTGAGTCATTGACCGTTGTGTGGATCCGAAAGGTAACCTGCATCAGCAAAACCAACTAATCCTTCTTTGTTAAGGTTAGTATAAAATAGACCCATGTCTTTCGTCCCTTTCAGGTAACGAAATATGTGTTTGATCCCATTCCAGTGCCTCTGGGTCGGAGAAGAACTGAATCTTGAAAGGAGGTTCACGGCAAAGCAAATGTCCGGCCTAGTGTGACTAGCCAAGTACATTAACGCTCCTATAGCACTGAGATATGGCACTTCGGTACCAAGGACCTTTTCGTCCTTCTTTACTGGACCGAATGGATCATTGTCCAGGCCAAGGCTTCTCACCATCATTGGGCTAGTCAGTGGGTAAGCCTGGTCCATATTAAATCGCTTGAGTACCCTTTTGCGATAATTACGAATCCCTTATCGAATTTTTTTATGAATATGCATGGGATCGTCTTTATAACCCTCTTTCACTAAGTACTCGCTTAATCTATTGTTTCAATCCATATAGCGATTTATTCAGCTTAATACAATGCTGGTCTCGAGAACTTCTTTTATCTTTCAGCTCTATCCCCTCTGGGACTTTCGTATAAATTTCGTTATCCAGTGGACCATAGGCTGCTTACTATATCAATTTGATTTCTTTCTTATGTGTCCAGACATCATAAACTTTCGAGTTTGTAGCAGCACCCACCACATTTGGAGTATATCTCCTTATAATTTATTCCTTAGTCTCTGTGAGTATCCTTGTGTAACCAAGTTATCTCGAAATGCTTGTAAAACATGAACACTTTAGATCATGTGGTCTCACGATTTTCTTTTCTTCACAGGACTTATTTATCCACTGGTTTAATCATCTGATGGCGCTTTCTTATGTGGCCAATACGCCTATCACTTTCATAATCCCATGTTTCCTTTTATATTATGAATGCATTCTTATTCGTGGGTTCTGATCCTCGCTTGTTTCTTTATTGTTCAAGTGCTACTATCTTGTACGCGCTTTCTTATACATTTTGGTGTTAACACTCTTGTGTAGTTCCTATTTTGATCCAGACATGATTTGATCGATCTGAGATTTCATAATCCAGGACCTTTATTACCTTGCAGCTTGGCGTCCCAAGCTACATGGTTTGGTACCTTAGATGTTCAGCTGGCCAGCCTTATATCTCTATGTCTGGACTGGTTTCCTTAATAAACCCGGATTTATATTATGCACCCTTTTTCCGAGGTTTCTTATCTTATGGAACTTATTGGTCTATCTTGTATAGACTCCGTAGCAACTTGATTGTGTCTCTAAGACATCAATTTCGTGGTGCTTAAGCTGATATGACTTAGTCATTCTTTTCTTTTCGGGTCAATGTGTCTGGCATCTGATTATGCTAGCTTTATATGATCTTTGTATTTGGACGTCCTTAAATCTTTATCTAGTCCGAGGATCTTGCCAAGACACCGATGGTTGATACCATTTCATTTCTCTTATCAGCTTATTACGTTTCTCCTTATAATGTTGGATATTCGGATTCACTTAAAAACTCATGTAATCCGTGTTCCTTGGCCACTAAATAGATCACCCATATTTGGCTCAAAGGTTTCTTTAAAATTCGTAGGAGAAACATTTCTTATCCAACATATATATATTCCCAATCTCCAATCTCCTTATGAGATTCCATCTTAGACGGCACATATGTATGTGGTGGTTTTATTCAAAATCTCTTAAGATGGTATATGTCTGGCTCATGACCCGTATTCAATCTGAGATGGGAATATCTATGCTCACTTATATGGCCTGATGCATATTGATCTTATATACATGTAAAACTTGTGATGTCTCCAAGCTGATAGACTTTAGGGTCTAAACCTTATAGGTAATGACCTTTGTTTATAAAATTCGGCCGAGTCTTATTATGATCATCGAATTTGTAGTATAGTCATGGACCACGGGTTTGTCCTCACTCCCCCTCATGAATATACTATAATTTCGTGATGCTTGAGACAATAAATCTGATGAGTTTCCCTTGTGCACATGTAACACAACGTGAGACTCTATGGGATAACTCTTTGTGCCGTTTTCATGATCAATCTTTGCATCAAGTTTTGGACTTGGATGGCTAGTCCAGTCATGCCATATAGTGTAAATTTCGTGGGGTATACCAATTGTGGTTACCATGGCTTTTGCCTCTATCATACTGATCTTTGGCATAGTCTAGATCAGTAGAGTATAGTCTCGACCATTTTCTTTTAATGCCTTAGGCGATCTGAAGGAACTTTCATTTCCTTTTGCCCATTGTTTCTATTTGGAAACCATTCTTATAACTCAATGGGCTTTGTATGGGTGAGAAATTCATGCCCTTTAGGCAATGCCTTTTGGTCGAGATTTTATACTTGCACTGTTGAACTCATATTGTCGTTTATATGAGCAATAAGACATTCATATTATCAAGCGAAAATCAAACAAGATAATAACAATAAACTCAAAGTAGTTCTAAAAAGTCAAAGCAAAACATGAAAGCAACAAAATAAAATTTTAATGCCTATTTTAAACAATCTGATGTCTCCAAGAGATCATTATTTTCGTAATCCAGAAGGTCATCTCGTTCATGATCGAAGTCGCCTTCCTTATCATGCTGGATCATGTGGGCTTCTGGATTCTTCCCTTTAACACTTCCTTGGTAAAGATCCACAAGGTGTTTGGGAGTCCTACATGTCTTGGCCCAATGATTGTCCATCCCACATCGATGGCAAACGGACTTAGTCGGGTCGGACTGATGTCCGGTTTGGTTCGCGTGGCCACACCCTCGGCCACGACCTCGACCGCGGTTAGAATCAAATCCGCGGCCATTACCTCGACCATATGGGTGGTAGCGACCACGCCCTTGTCCCTTTCCACGTCCACGACCATTATCTCTTTGGTATCTCTGGACATGGTTTGCCTCGGTCTTCATCTTAGTGTCCTCGGCCACGTGGGCTTCAGGAAGTGGGGTTGATCCAGGAGGTCTCATCTCGCTGTTTCTCATCAGCAATTCATTGTTTTGCTCCGCAAGCAATAAACAAGAGATCAAACTTGCATAGGTCGTGAAGCCTTTCTCACGATACTGTTGCTGTAGCAACACGTTGCTTGAGTGGAAGGTCGAGAAGGTCTTTTCAAGCATATCCTTCTCTGTCACAATCTCGCCACATAGCTTCAATTTTGAAACTATCTTGAACAAGGCCGAGTTGTATTCATCCACGGACTTAAAGTCCATGAGCCTTAAGTTAAGCCAATCATATTTGGCCTTAGGCAGTATAATCATCTTCTGATGATCATATCTTGCCTTTAACTCCTTCCAGAGATCAAGAGGATCCTCAAGCGTCAAGTATTGATCTTTGAGACTCTCAACGAGATGGTGGCGTATGATTAGAATCGCCTTATACTTATTCCTCTCGGATTCGTTATTTGCATCATTAATGCATTCACCGAGCCCTTCTGATTTCAGCATGATCTTTGCATCTAAAGCCCATTGCAAGTAATTATCTCCTGAGAGATTAAGGGCTGCGAAGTCCAAATTGTTGACTTTCGCCATCTGAAATCAAGCATCGGTTTTATCTTAGGATTTTAGGGTTTCTTTCAACCAATTGTATTTATGCATTTATCATGCGATTTTAAATCAGGCAAGTTTCCCAAATTCAATCCTAACATTTAATTCTAGGTGATAAAAGAAAACAGGAAATTTTCCAAATTCAAAATAAGGAAATCATCCCAATATCAAATAAGGAAACTTTCCAAAACAAATAAGGAAATTTTCCTAAACGATTTTAATGTGGTTAAACAAAAAGGAAATTTTCCAATTTCAAAATAAGGAAATTGTCCAAATTTCAAATAAGGAAATTTTACAAAACAAATAAGAAAACTTTCCAAAACGAATAAGGGAATTTCCAATTTGCGATTTTAATTAAACAAAAGGAAATCTTCCAAATTCAAAATAACATGTGATTTTAGATTTAGGGTTTATCCGATTTTTAGGTTTGATATTCGCATGCATAAGATCAAATTCGGTTTTGGTTATTTCAAACAATCAAAGATAAACAAGCAAATCGCAAATCGGTTTTAGGGTTTATGTATGATTAATGTTCAAATTTGATTGTGAGGTTCTCAGAGATTAAATATTTAAACAAGCAATCCGATTTTTAATGTTCTAGTTTAGCTTAGGTTCAATTCGATTTCAAGTTCTCAAAAATCAAACAAGTAGAACATAAGAGAATCGATTTTTAGGGTTTGGTAATATTAGGTCAGAATTCGATTTTTATGTTCTAGGGTTTTAAAAATTTGTTTCTACCTTTGATCATTCTTTTGGGTTGACTGGAAAAGAACCGGGAGCTAAAGACCTCGGAAAGCTTAGGATCGGATCGCACACGAACGGACCTCAACCACGCGCAACGGACGGACGGCGGTGGGTACTCAGCTGCGGACGGCGACGGTCGTTAGGATCGGATTTATATTTTTTTTCGGCGCGGCTGCTAGGGTTTTTCAGAGCAAGCTCGTGCTGATAACGTGTTGTGAATCTAATGAATTGTGTTGTATTATTGTTGAGACCAATGGTCTATATTTATAGTGATTATACAAAGGAGAGAAAAGGAAATAGTCATTTTACTACTCACACATGAAATAGGAAAACTTCTACTAATCCTATTAGGAAAAGGAAATCCTATCTCTAATGGGACTTGGTCTTCACGCCGAGATTAGGCCACGTATTGGGCCTTATGGGCTGAGCCGGTTATGGACATCCAAACCTCAATGGTTTATAACAAGTAATTAACATGCATGATCTTAATATGTGCAAGCCTATTGATCAGATTTGGACATGTATTAAAAAACGTCTACCAATTAAATTTTGACATAATTCTAACATTAATCTAAAAAAATTCAAATGTAAAAATATTTATCTTGATCTTTTGAAAAAAAAGAAAGCATGTATTTAATTCATTCTCCAATTAAAGTAAAAACAAATTATGCAATCAATTACTAATTATAAAAGAAATACATTATTCTCTAATTAGATTAAAAAAATTATGCAATCAATTGTTAATTTTTAAAAATATATTTTAATTTCTAAGTAAATTAAGAAAATTATGCAAATGAAGTAACATTCGCTCTGATTATTTTTTAGTACTTTATCATCAACTTTTGACCAATAAACATTAGATTTTTTAAGTAATGGCCTTTTGATAAACAATATAAATAAAAAGAGGAATGAACAATGAATGTAGAAGATTTGACTAAAAATTATTGGAATAAAAATGAATAACTGTAGAGAAAGAATTGAGAAAATTATAAGCATACATTGAGCTAATTTTAAACATAAATTAAGTAAATTGTAGGCGTAAATAATAACAAAAAATAAATAACAAAATAGTTAAAGGATATCCAAAAGAAGAAAAATAAAGAAATAAACATTGCATTTGTAACTAATAAAAAAAATTAATGAAAAAACTTGAAAAAGTAATAACATTATGTATGAATCTTTTTTTTTTTGTTATTAATGATCTATTTTTTTATATATTTCTTTTTCACAAGCTGTAAAATGTTAAATTACAAATTCTGAATATAATCTAGTGATTCGGCAATTGGCAAAGTACCCTAATTAACTTTTGTAATTTGAAAAATACACTGCTTCAATTTTTTTTTTACTAAATTTATTGATAAATAAAAAGACTATTTTGACCAGATTTTAATAATAAATATTTTTATAAATTAATATAAAAATCGAAAATTAAATATATGAGAGATATTTAATTAGTAAATCTTAGGATTTTCTCATATATTTATATAAATATTTTAATTAGGTAAATCCTAAATTAGATAAAAATTAATATTTGAGAAATGTCTATACAAATTTAAAACTAGTTTTAGTAGAATAATCTATAGGTAAGTATATAATATATAAAAATCTTATGATTTATTTTTTCTTTTTTCCCTATGAAAAATATATTTTTATAGAATATTCTATAGATTAGTATAAAATTAAGATTTTAGAATTTATAAATAAAGTAAATTCTAAATATATATTTTTTGGTTTCAATATGTGATTTTATTAAATAATTATAAATTATAAGAATTCAAAATAAGGTTAATTTAGTCATTTCATATATAATTAAGTCTAAAAAAATTAGAAAATAATAAAGGTGTAGTTTTCAAATTATAAACTAGTTTTGGTGTATTTTTCCAAATTTTCTCTTCGATAAAACCTTTAGATTCTGTTTAGATTTTGTTCTTTTACTTTTTAATATTCCAGAGAAACCGAAATAATTGAAGAAACCTATACACAAAACCACAAAATCTGCATGTAAATTGGTCAAAACCTAAACCTTAAAGTTAGTGAGCCAGTATGGACTCTTATCTACATGCCGAGTCAAACGAAATTTGGTGACTCTGAAAATGACGTCTCGCATGTTACTCGAGGTGAAGTAGGAAAAGATGAGCATCCCTACCAAACCAATGAAGCCCCCAACTATGTTATCAATCAGATTGCTTGCCATAGATACTGTTGTTGCACCAAATGCCACAACAACACATACATACCATGGCAACTGAGATTGCCATGAACCCAAATCGGAAAATGCCTGACTGCGCGCATCTCAAAAGATGTAGGTGTCACTACACCAAGGAGTAACAATGCCGTCAAGAAGGTGATCTGAAAAACTATCTTCACCCACAACATCGTATGGATAATGGATGGTAGGTTGAGTCCGACGATCAGCACAATCGTGGCAAGAAGAACCGCAATCATCGCCTTCAATTTCTTTTAGATATCTAAAGGGCTCATCGAGATAAATCAAACTTTTTTTTTAAGGCTAATGGTAAACCTGGGCTTAAAGTTTAGGCCCAGTAGTGGCCAATTCATGGGCCCTCAAAGGCCCGAAATTATTATCATATTCGAATGGTGTTCATCTCCGGAGGCATCTCTCTTACTCGTCGCCGGATCTAAGCCATTGACCGATTTCAGCAATCTCCCATGGCGGAATCAAGTTTCGAGTATGCTTCTTCTAACTTCTCTGTTCTTTTAGCAGTTTCTTTATTTTCTTTGTTAATGACGTGAAATCTGGCCATCGATTATCGGCGCACTGTTGTTAAATCGATATGCGTATTCGATGATCTGATCGTTCTGATGGATTCTCTTTACTGGGTTTTTGTCTCAGTTCCATTGATCGGGATTATGCTGAGATTGTTGTTGTTCGTCACGGAGAAACATCTTGGAATGCGGAGAGAAAAATCCAGGTTAATGATTTTTATCTGCTTTAATTCAAATGTGTAATGGTTTTGTAGCTGTATCTTCGGCATCGAAATTCAAATCTTCATCTTGTAGTATTAGTCATGATTAGTATCGCGATTCCTCTAGCTTTTGGGAACCTTGATTGTTTTTTTTTTTGTGGCAGGGTCATTTGGATGTTGAGCTAAACGATGCAGGAAGACAACAAGCAGTGAAAGTATGTGTCTTTTACTTGCCTTTTGATTGTTGCTGTAACCTTACCTTTGAATGATGATGATGCCTTTTAAACTTTTCTTTCTTTTGTGGAAAGGTCGCTGAGCGTTTATCAAAGGAGCCTAAGATATCTTATGTGTATTCTTCTGACTTGAAGAGAGCCTTTGAGACTGCAGAGATTATTGCAGCTAAATGCGGCAAGCTTGAGGTATAAACCAACAAAAAGACCATTTCTTTACTTCCTTTCATGAATCTGCTCCTGGAAAGTCTCCACCTTTCTTCTCTAAGTTCTGGAATATCCAATTATTATCTACATTGTGAAGCTTAATCCAAATGGAGATTTATAGAGATTCAACTGTATATAATGTGGTGCAGGTACTTACTGATCGTGATCTACGGGAGAGACATTTAGGGGATATGCAAGGTCTTGTGTATCAAGAAGCTTCCAAAATTCGTCCTGAAGCTTACAAGGCCTTTTCATCTAACCGCACAGACGTTGATATCCCAGTATGATTTTATTATTTCAACAAGAAGCTTACTTAGTATATGAATGATGCTTGGTTTCTTAAATCCAACTAATTCTGCTTGTTTATATGAATTAAAGGGTGGAGGAGAAAGCCTTGACAAACTTTATGATAGATGTACATCTGCGTTACAGAGAATCGGCGACAAACATAAAGGTTTGTTTTCTTTCTTACAAATCATATTACTTCACAACAACACATATGTTCTTTTTAGGTATATTGTGTTTTTTACTTGCTTGTGGTGGTGACGAAGGTGAGAGAGTGGTAGTGGTGACACATGGAGGTGTGATTCGATCTCTCTACGAAAGAGCTCGTCCAAGTGCACGAAAAGTTGAAAAGATTCTCAATACATCGGTTAATGTGTTCCGTTTATCCGACGGAGACAAATGGACAATCCAAGTTTGGGGAGATGTGACTCATTTGGACCAAACCGGTTTCTTACGATCCGGTTTTGGTGGTGACAGAACCTCTGGTTAGATTCAAATACCCTTCCACTGAGCTTTTCTGTAATGTAAGTTTGACCCCATAACTTTGAGGTTATCCCAAGAAGTTACCCTGCAATTGGGAGGATTGATTAAAGTAAAATTGCTATAAATTTCAACAGTTTTCGTGCAGTCAAAGGATATATGGTCCACTAATTAGTAATTACATTGAACCTAACGCATCTGCTAAACTTTTTAAAAAATCATCATTTTCTAGTAAAGAAACCAATTTTAGTTTTCCAAGAATGCGTCGTCTGATCAATTTGGACGTCTAACCATTAATAAAAAAAAAGATGCTTAGCAGAATAATAGACGATTAACAAATTGGTTGGCCTTAAACAGATTAATAAGACCGACTGATTATGCATATTTAATTTTTTTGCAACAGAGAAATATGGTTGAAGATTTTGAATATATATATATATATATATATATATATATGACATTTAAAGACTGAAAATAATCAATATTGGAAATGAGATAAGATTCTGGAGGGGGGACCAAATCCTGGTGTCCCAAATAATCTCTATTGAAGATTCAGTGTTGGAGTTTGAGAATAGAAACATTGAACAAATGAAGTGCTTAGTAACTTGACTGAACTCTAAACTAAAACTAGCCTACCCTAAGTACCCTTCAACAAAACATTGGGATCATCATAAAAAAATTGCCTTCTTCTTGGAGACTGAGAAAGAAACATTGTATTTACAGAATTACCCTCCTGAGTCACCCTTTGATTTTGGCGCCATCGCTATCAAAAAAAGAGAAAAGGGAGAAAGGTTCGTTGGGTTCATTTGACCATTGGCCCCAGAGCTCTTCTCTGATTTTGGCGGCAATGGGTAAGGGGTAAAATTAGAAAAAAAAACATAAATAGGTGAACAAAGTAGAGATGTGTTATTTTCCTAATCTCCAATGATTGTCATCATTAGGACTTTAGGAGTACTAGTATCGTGTTGTTGCTTTCTTTCATCGGATTTTTTTTTACTGACCGATATACTTTTTTCTTACACTGAAGTCTAGATTTGTTTCTCGAATGTGTGTAGTTCTTATTTAAAATATATAGTGGTAAAATATAAATTTCATCAAATACAAATTATTCACTAGTTCTGAGAGATTATATATTATGTGTGTCAATTAGCCCTGAAAATTTTGGATTTCGGGATGGATATTTACGGGAACGAAACGGGAACGGGATGGGAATGGAAAATTGGGAATTGAAAAACAATTCACAAAAGGGAATCCGATAAGAACGGGACCGGGAACGGGACGGGAACGAAGGGTTCGAAAAATTTCCTTACCTAAAATCTCTTCCCAAATGAGTAATTATTTCGGGAAAATTCGTATAATTACGGAAAAATTCGGAAAAATTCAAGAAAATTCTGGAAATTTCAGAAAGTTCGAGTACCCGATCTTATTCTCATTCCCTTCCCGTACCCGTTTGAAAAAAAAAATTGTCCCGAATAGGAATTTTTTTGAACATGAATAGGAACGGGACGGAAAATTCGAAATGGGTACGGATGAAAATCGGATACCCGTCTCGAAATTTTCAGGACTAGTGTCAATGATGTTGTTCATCAAATAATCACGTTCGGGGATATCGATTTTGTAGCTCAAGATTGTGAAAACAAAACCAAATTTCTTTCTATTGAAAAATTAAAAGACCAAAAAATAGGAGAGAATTGTAAGATTAAGGTTAAAAACAAAAAAAATGTAAGATTTGAGCGGAAACGTGGAAGAAGATAATAAAAAGGGTGGCCATAATTTATCATTGCGGTGCATGCGATAAATCATAATCTATATCTCACTTTACATATAATTTTCCTGCACCATATATCATAAGATTTTCGAAGTTGACTTTGGGATCTTTAGTGGAATAACGACTAGATTTATTTTATTATCCCGTCTTTTAATGAGGCACAAAATTAAATAAAGGGTGAAAGTCCATTCATATTCTTGGATCTTGTTAATTAATACTAGTATACTACTAGTTTCTTTCTTCTACTTTCTTTACATTATTACTATATCCTATGGACGATTTTTTACTAAAACAAATAAATGAGAGGTTCATGGGATGTTAAGCCTCGTGCCGCTAATTAGTCACATTGACTATGTAATCTGCTCACGTATATTACGCACAATTATCACATTTATTGATATTATATACTTTGTTAATTGGTTTAGGATTATTGCTAATTGTTATCACTTATCACACATCGATCCTAAAATTTTATTAATCACGACTTTTAGATACACGTTTACACATTGAAATGTTATTTATACACTAATTCTCCCTAAGTTCACCATTTTGTTTTTTATGTTTTGGAAAACACTTTAAAAATATTTAGTATACATAAAAAAAAAGTTTTTTTGTTTCCCGCAATTGTGTTTAACATTTATAAATGGTACTTGGTAAAAACTAGAAATTAGGTCTGTAATAGTGGGCATACTGTATTTGAAAATGTAAACGCAATCACAAGCGTTCAAACTTAAGCCAGCAACAACAAAATCCTGATTACGAATCTATAAATAGTATCTTCATCTTTGAACTCTGTTTTACTAAGGGTTTCAGATGGATGGGAGTGAAATAAGCTAAAAGGAAAATGTATCCAAATTGGCTACAAAATCATCATGTTAATTTTAATAGGGGGATACGAATTCATCAAACATATCTATCATATAGGGGATACGCATATAATGAATATGTTCACCACTACGTGTGCATGCATTTGAAAATTATAACAATGCGAATATAAGTGGGTAAAAAAATGATAGCTAGCTGCAAAATTTGAATTGGCTTCTCAATATGTCGGGCGTAACAAGCAACTATATATATGGAAAGCTTTCATTTCATCATGACTGATCTCATACGAACATATAAATATAACATAATCATTGTTTTCAATCTCACGTTGTATTGTTTCGTTTTGTAATGTTAATTAATTAATTACATGAAACCTTAAGCATTTGAATCATACTTTTCCGCCTTTGCACGTAGCTGAGATTGTTTAAATTGTCAAATTCTACTACGAGTAGTTGTTATGTATATATTTTTTGTTCGTGTTCTACGTGAAAAGCCAACGTCGTTGACCAATGACCCATAACGAATTGAATTGCTGACGTGTCGTGAATAATGAGGTGGACCGGGAAAAATAATTAATATATAAACTTGTAAATCGTGTAATAACGACTATACCCTCGAGAGGAAAATAGAGAAATCAGCTTTTTTTGAATCAAGGAAGCATCATCGAACAGAGTTTCCACGGACCCCACACACATAATCTAAATGGCAATAGCGTTAATTAAGGAAGGAACAAACCTACTTCTATATATTAATTATTGATTATTATTATTGTTATTTAACGAGCTGGACCACCACCCTTCTATTGGGCCCCACTTTACCCACCACCTCTCTATTCCTCCTTACGTCGATCTCCGATTATTATTACATCACATTTTCCTCTCTTCTCTTTTTTTTTCTTAATAAAAAAAACATTAAAACAGAGAAAAATAATAATATAAAAAAAGATACTGTATAAGACAAATATTTAGATTAATGACTGGAAGAAATCCATAATATGAAATTTTGAATGGTTAAGTTACAATTAGCGGCCTTACCAAAAAAAGGTTATCCGAATTGAAATCTTGTGCACATTAAATGCATCTGTATACGTATAAAAAATAATACAATACCCTGTCAATGTCTATTAAATTGTCCAATTAATTCTGTTCCCAAATAATTTATTTATTTATTCAAAAAAAACTAGAATTAATGAAGTTAGTTAGACTTTTTTTTTTTGACATCGGTTAGACTTTATTTTCTTGATTGAGATAATACCAAAATTTCTATTGATTACAAAGTACAAAAACACATTATACATCGCCGTAAGACTGTTCATACTCTCTATTTTAAAATGGAAAAGGTTTCACCGAATTCTCCTATTTTCTCGTTCGGTCTTTGTCTTTTTATATACAGGTTATTTATTATTATGTCACCAAGAAAAAAAGATAAACTTGTTAATACTTGTACAGTTTGTACGATGTATTCACTTGTAGCGTTAAGTAATTACTAATTACTGTAGCAAATAGCTTAACGATTTATATATAAGACTAGTTTAATTGGTAATTAGTAGAGTTGTTCAATGTAATTTCTTTTAAAAAGCGAACGTATCGTCGTTTCTCTTTAAACTCATTCTCTTGGATCCAAATATTTCGCCATCGACAAAGGAGACAATTCCAAAGAAGAAGAAGCACAAGAAAATATTCAGTTCCCAAAATATAAAATCGGGAGGAGAGCAAAAAAAAAAAAGAAATATATTCAGTTTCTCGTTTGCAAGATTTGAAATTTTGAAATTTTGATTTCTGGGGTTTGTTTGTCTTTTTGATTCGAAATGTTACTCTTGAGATTTTGATCTGTGTGATGCGAGAGATTCCTGATGGGTCTCTGTACTTCGAAACCTCATCCTAGTCCGAATTCTCCAAATTCCGACCGAATTCCGGCCGGGAACAGTCCTCTTCCGGCTTCAGAATCCGTCAAGCCTCCTCCTTCTTCGAGCTCCTCCGTTAATGGAGGAAACCCTAACGGCGACGATCACTCTGTAGTAGCTAACAATGAGGGGAAGAAATCGCCGTTTTTCCCCTTTTACAGTCCGAGTCCTGCTCACTACTTCTTCTCCAAGAAGACTCCGGGGAGATCTCCGGCGACTAACAACGCCAGCGGAAACTCCACGCCGAAGCGATTCTTCAAGCGGCCGTTTCCTCCTCCGTCTCCGGCTAAACACATCAGAGCTGTCCTCGCTAGACGGCACGGCTCCGTGAAGCCGAATTCGGCGGCGATCCCGGAAGGCAGCGAAGCGGAAGGAGGAGGAGTGAGTTTGGATAAGAGCTTCGGGTTCTCAAAGAGTTTCTCGAGCAAGTACGAGCTCGGCGACGAAGTTGGCCGTGGCCATTTTGGGTACACTTGTGCTGCTAAGTTTAAGAAGGGCGATAACAAAGGACAACAAGTCGCTGTTAAAGTTATTCCCAAGGCAAAGGTTGGTGATTTCGATTGTTTCTTTTGGGTTTTTTAGTGACGAGATCTGATGAAATACTTGCAGAATCATTCAATGTATTCCGTCATGTAAAGATGCTTTGTGTCAGATTTGTTTGATTGGATTTGATTGTTTTGACTTTGTTGTGTAGATGACGACGGCTATTGCCATTGAAGACGTGAGGAGAGAAGTGAAGATATTGAGGGCTTTGTCTGGTCACAACAACCTTCCTCATTTCTATGATGCGTACGAGGATCATGATAATGTCTATATAGTGATGGAGTAAGCTCACTTCTGCTCAAGACTTTATTCCAAAATCAGCGTTGCAGCGGCTTAACAAGTGTTTTGTTTTTACCTTTGTTGGTTTTAGGCTATGTGAAGGAGGAGAGCTTTTGGATAGAATACTCTCAAGGTAAAGGGATTCTCAGTTTTCAGAAGTAGGATTGTTTTGTTTTAGTAGTTTCGGGATCGTTTTTTTTTAATTGAACTCGCTGGTGTTTTATGTGCAGAGGTGGGAAGTACACGGAGGAGGATGCAAAGACTGTTATGATACAAATACTGAATGTGGTTGCCTTTTGTCATCTCCAAGGTGTTGTTCACCGAGATCTCAAACCCGAGGTGATGAAAGCTCTTTATTTCCTACTTATACATTTGATGTTCATAGCGATCTTATTGAAGTTTACTCGAATACTGTTTTGAACAGAATTTTCTTTTTACCTCAAAAGAAGACACCTCTCAACTGAAGGCAATAGATTTCGGTTTGTCAGATTACGTGAGACCAGGTAAAGCCCTCTCAGATTATATTTAAATTCCAGAATCCAGAGACCAACGTTTGTTTATATACTTTGACGATTCCATTTTGCAGATGAGAGGCTCAATGACATTGTTGGCAGTGCATACTACGTAGCACCTGAAGTTCTACATAGGTCTTACAGCACAGAAGCGGACATTTGGAGTGTTGGTGTGATTGTGTATATTCTTTTGTGTGGAAGCCGACCGTTTTGGGCTAGGACGGAATCAGGAATCTTTCGTGCTGTTCTAAAAGCTGATCCGAGTTTCGACGATCCTCCTTGGCCTTTGCTATCTTCAGAGGCGAGAGACTTTGTGAAGCGGTTGCTAAACAAAGACCCTCGTAAAAGATTAACAGCTGCTCAAGCCTTGAGTAAGTGTAGACTGACTGTAGAATGCATACTAAATTGTTTGAATGTGAAAAGAGAGTAATCTTTTCCATTGTTTCAGGTCATCCATGGATAAAGGACTCAAATGACGCCAAGGTTCCGCTGGATATTCTTGTTTTCAAACTTATGAGAGCTTATCTACGATCATCGTCTCTCCGTAAAGCTGCATTAAGGGTGAGTGGATCAGTTTTTTCAGTATCTTCTACTTAAATGGGCACTTCTTTTTTTGGCTTACCATTCACCATTTTCTTGCAGGCCTTGTCAAAAACACTTACGGTCGATGAACTGTTTTATCTGAGGGAGCAGTTTGCTTTACTAGAACCTAGCAAGAACGGAACCATAAGTCTAGAAAACATCAAATCGGTGAGTTTTCTATCTTCCGTCGTGTTTTATTTTAGTTTCTGGTATGCTTTGGTTAATTATCATGACACTGTCTCGAACTCTCTTTGATAGGCTCTGATGAAAATGGCAACAGACGCAATGAAGGATTCGCGTATACCTGAATTCCTAGCACAGGTAAGAGCCTTAAATTGAGCAATTTAATGTTTGAAAACGCACGATTTGACTTTGGGAATTGTATTTTTTTCTTTCTCCTGGACTTATCTACAGCTGAGTGCTCTTCAATATAGAAGAATGGACTTTGAAGAGTTCTGTGCAGCGGCATTGAGTGTTCACCAGCTAGAAGCTCTTGATCGATGGGAACAACACGCTCGTTGTGCTTATGAGCTTTTCGAAAAGGAAGGAAACAGACCAATCATGATCGATGAACTCGCCTCGGTCTGTCTTTTTATGTAACCCTTTTAGACAAAAGTCTTTGAAAATGCTCTAAACAAACTCCACCGGCTAAATTGTTTCAGGAACTTGGTCTTGGACCTTCTGTACCGGTTCACGCGGTGCTTCACGATTGGCTTAGGCATACCGATGGAAAGCTTAGTTTTCTTGGTTTTGTGAAATTGTTACATGGTGTGTCTAGCCGCACGATCAAAGCTCATTAGAAGGGTTTAGAAAGTTTCCGAACATGTATGAGATTTGTCTGAGATCTCCTCTCCTAAGAGCTTTGGACCAAAGAACTTTTGCTGATTGGGTTATTATTATTATAATGGCTTTTGGCTTTTGTGATGAAAGCTGAGAAGAAAAGAAAAAAAAAGAGTGTAGCTAAAAAAAGACAAAAGTGTGTGTTGTGTGTGTTAGTTTGTAGAGGATGAGGAAATCTTTCCAAACTTGGTAACATATGACGATTGATGATGATGTTTCCGACATTACTTCTAGATTTGGTTTTTGACACAATTTTTTGTTCTTGCGATTGTTTCTCTATTCCCTATTGCCTACACTTTTTAGCTATAGATATGATTAACATGATAACGTGGGTTTTTCATACTACACACGATTGTTTCTCTATTCGCGATTGCATTCACTGCTTGCTCTGTGGGGGCAATCACAAGTTTGGTCCAAGACCTTGCCAGAAAAAGGGCGTTTCAATCCATGATGATTCTTATGATTCTTAAGTAAGAACCCAAAAATCAAAAAGTCGTATTTGTGAAGTAATTTCATTAAAAATGAGTGTCCACAATATTATCTGCTTAAACTATGTGCTTCATTAAAATCAAGAGACTCATCTTGGTTAAGAATCTTCCTATAACATTTACATATTAAAAATGATCAAGATGGTTCAATACTAGTAGATAAATAATATATATTTGAATTAAAAACTTACAATTAGTCAAAATACTAACACTAGCTTCGCTGTAATCTTTTCTCTTCATGATTTTTGATAAAGATTCACTAATTCCACAAAATTTTGTGACAATAAACCCGTGTGTTCTTAAAATGGACTGAGGTTCTAAACCTATTTGATTTTAGTTAAACATGTGTCATAGAGTTGGTAATTAGCATTCGATTACAAAAAAACATATCATTCGATTTAACGGTTAATTAAGCTCAATCTTCCGGGATAGTGTGAACAATCATTTAAACAACATTCAAACTATTTTTTTAAATAATATTTCCATTCATCTCAGGCTTTCTTTTTTTTTCCTAAAAAGTGAAGTAATTAGTATGAGAGAGCATCCCAATTCTTTTTCGGTCATATAAAAAAAAAAACAACATGTCCCATTCCATTAAGAGTGTCTACTCGGCTTGGTCATATAAAAATATTGACTTAGGATAAGAGATTTGTTGATATAAAAACAAATATTTGTTGAGTTTACTTATAGCAATGAGCAATGTTTTTCTTTCTTGAACACGTTGTGATAACCAATAGGACTTTCATCAATGTTAAGAATTTGACATTCATCAATATATGGAGAACAAAAGTCATATTACTACCTTTTTACCCATGTCAGACTCCATTTCTAGACCAAGTAGATGTAATTAATCATCTCCTCACACACACAAACAGTCATTGTTTTTAAACAAGAACAAGAAAAGAGTTTGACTTTAAAACAAAACAAACAAACTAAAAGTGATCAAGCATGTTTTGGCGTCTACCGTTCTTGCAAACCAAGGAACAACAACCAAGACATTCTCGACCTGAACAATGCCAGAAGCTCACCGTTAACACCATATTTGCAATTGTCATATCTTATTATATAAAGTTTGATGTTTCAAAATTGCTGATTAAAAATAAATAAATAAATTTTAGCTTTTTTATTTTGGTGGTTTTGTTTTGATTTACTTTTTTTTTATGGATAAGCCCATTTTGTTTTCAAATTATTTTTAACAGATTTTAAAAAGTTTTATTATAAACCTGTATATATCCTAATCTAATACCTAATAAACATCATCTACATTGTTTTTTTTATTGACTTAATATACTCATTTATCTTCTTTTTTTTGGTCAAATTTATTCATTTATCTATCCTAACAGAATCTCTATTTAAAGAAGGATCCAACTGTAATTACTACAGAAAAGCGGATCCAGTTGGAAAGTTTCGGGGCTCCGACAAGTTCACTAAAAAAACAAAAAAAAAATCAAAAGCCGTTTGCTTTTTGAAATTCACATGGCGGACGAGAAGGAGATCATCGATATATGTAGCTCCGATGAGGAAGACGAAGAAGAAGAAGAAGAAGAAGAAGAAGAAGGAGAAGAAGAGGATATCGATGACGAGAGTAGTGAAGACGAGGAAGAAGAAGATGAAGAAGAAGAAGAAGTAGATCGAAGTTTGAGGTATTTACGTATTTCGCGATGATCTATTTTCCGAATAATTGTAGATTTTGATCGATTCTGGATTTATTCGATCAGTGGGGATGATAGCGAATGGAGCGAAGATGATTCCACGGATTCGAATTCAGATTCAGATTTTGATGACGAAGACGACGATGACGGCGATGAAGAAGATGACGAGAATGAGGAAGACTCTCTTGTAAATAAAGTCACTCGCCTGCTCAAAGGTTTATCAATTTAGGGTTTATGGAATCTTGATTGCTACGTTTCGCATCAATTTCTTGTTGAGCATCTATGGATTTTATTAAAATGTAAAGACTGATTAGTATAAATTCGTCTCTGTAGATAACAACAATTCGTTTT
Source organism: Alliaria petiolata (assembly GCA_020283515.1). NCBI lineage: Eukaryota > Viridiplantae > Streptophyta > Magnoliopsida > Brassicales > Brassicaceae > Alliaria > Alliaria petiolata. The sequence continues at coordinate 113,002,820 of JAHZTW010000002.1, read as the reverse complement.
ATAGGAAACATTTTGCTTAATTTTGGAGGAAACCATTGAATCTGGAATGTGAATAGAGAGTCCTATGAGCATTTTTTTGGGATGGGATCATCCTAATTTTTTTTTTAATATTTTGCTAAAATCTCTGTTGGGATTTGGTTTTGGGAAACAAGATTGATGACTCTGTGAACGTTTCTTATCTAACTAATCATGCTTTGTAGCTGAGAAAGCGCCTACGAATGCGATTAGCCGAACAAAAACAGTTTCTTTCTATGTTCTTTCTTCTTCTCTTGTTGTTGTTGTTGTTGTTGCATTGTCCTAAGAGAAACAGCTCTCTTTGGCCAGCACTATTGTTTGCATTTATGATGTATTGTAGAAATTTCTCCGATTATATATTTTCCTTCTTGAGATCTTTACCGGCTTCGCAGGATAAAAGATAGGAGCAGAGAAGCAGTTTATCTAAGATCGTCTCTTGTTAAAGTAATATAATACTGTTCCTAAACATGCTCTTAACTTAATGTCGAAGATTTCAAAAATTCGAAAATTTGTTTCGAAAGGAGATTTTTGTTATCTTCACACTTATATAAGCTTTATTAGAGAGTTGTAACTTCTTTAATGTTACTATTTGTGGCCTAGTTTCTCTCCTCAATACAAAGAACACAATGCTTAGCTCAATTAGTGTGTGATCAAAGAACTCTCAGTGTGTTCTGATTCAAAACTTATCATTACTCTTTTTTATCCTAAGGTAAAAAAGTTTCAAGACTCCTTATTGATATTTTCTTGATGTTTATTGATTATCAAAGTTTCACTCTCTTCTGTGGAAAAAAAAAAAATGGACCCCGAGAAATTTCACGACGTGACAACACTTAAAGGACGATTGCCTCTATTCAACCTTTAAGGGGGTCCCTTTTTATTTTGTGATCGGATCTATATGACTATTCACATGCCTTGTCGGATCCTCTCTTGTGTCCTAAATTTGAGCACGAAGTCATTTGTACGCTTTTAAAACTTAAAAGCCACAAGAAAAATTAAAACCTTACCCGACAAGACCAAACATCATCCCACAAGTCAGTCACGCAAACTAAAAAACAAAAAAAGTGTTGATATGAGATTGATAGATCATTCACACCAATCATAAAACCAACCCTTTTAAAATACTTTATATTCCAAATGCAAGAATATACGTACTTATCAAATGATCACACATACGTACGTACCATACGACTAGAAGAACATTGAATGAAATCATAAACCCGAAGAATCAAATCAAATCATATTTGAACTGCTAGAACCTTGTGTTTGATGGTCGGATATCGAGATCGTGAGTCCAAGCTCATCGGTCTTGAACATGAAGGCTCCAGTATGTTTGAGCCAATACATCAGGATCCATTCCCATCACTCCCGAGCTTTCGCCTTCTCCTTCTCCATCTTCGATTCCAACGTTGAATGATTGCTCTGCGACCATTCCTCTTGGTGGGATGTTTATTTCTCTGAAGAAACAATTTTCCAGAGACTAATTAGACTTATCTCTATTTTTTGATAAAGTTAATTAGACTTATATCTCTATCCAATACCATTTTCTTTTCGTTAGATACTCACATGTTTAATGTGTTTACAGAATTACAGTAAGGACCGTTGTGTGTGTGGGGACTATTAAAAGTTCTTCACATATATATATATATATATATATGTGCTAAGGATTCAAAGAATGGTTTCCATTTGCAATAAATAAATGGAATCACATAGTATGTGATATGTGTATTGTGAATCTCGAATCATTTAAAACTTTTTGTGGTAAAGTTTGATAAATATATGTTTTCCTTGGTTTGCGATTGTAAATAAATTCATTCTTTTTGAGGTAGAATTTGTCGGTTTGGATCGGGAATCTTGCCGTTTGTGAAAGGTATAAAAAGTTAAAAATACCTTTTTGGACAGATATTGTGGTTCTCATTTCATTTTCTTTCTTTTTCTTTTATAGACAATTAAAAACTATATTATATAATTGAAGGAAAATAATCATATATTACCTTGGAGGTCCAACCACACCGTCGATGATAACATGAGCCACATGTATTCCAAAAGCTTGATATTCTCTTGCTAAACATTGAGAGAGTGCTCTCAACGCAAACTTTCCACAGCCTGTTCCAGTTTCAAATATTTATTTTTGTGATATTTAACCCAATTTTTAAAAAGACAATAACAAATATTAAAAATCTTGAAAATTTACAAAGTTCGGAGAAACCAGCAACGCCATTAAGTGACGCCGAGCAACCAGTGAAGAGTATAGTTCCTTTCCCTTTCTCCATCATCCCGGGAATAACCTTTTTGGTACCATATTTTTATACAAATAAAATGATTAAAATCAAACAAAAAATCATTTTAAAAAAACAAAATTCAAAATGTCGAAATCACTCGATTATATTACATATACCCTACACGCTAAGAGGCTGAATCACACAAAATAAAAATAGTATTTTAAATTAAATGATACACAAGTACTAGTACATCAACAATGATTAAATCTACCAAAAATTTCAAAATGTCGAAATCACTCAATAGTACATATACCCTACAGGCTAAAGCTTAGTCACAGAAAATAAAAATAGTATTTTAAATTTTAAAATAAATGATACACAAGTACTAGTACATCAACAATGATTAAATCTACCAAAAATTTCAAAATGTCGAAATCACTCAATAGTACATATACCCTACAGGCTAAAGCTTAGTCACAGAAAATAAAAATAGTATTTTAAAATAAAATTATATACAACTATGTACATCAACAAATGATTAACTCTTTCAAAATGTCGAAAATAACTCAATTTTACATTACAGGCTACATATTACACAGAAAATAAAAAACAGTATTTTAGAATTGATTATATACGTATACAACTATTAACAAATGATTAAATCTATAAAAAAACAAAGGTATATATACCTGTTGGGCGCAGAGGAATGCAGCGAAGACAGAAACAGCGAGAGAAGTTTGGAAAGATTGGAAAGGAATGTGGGTGAAAGAAGTTGGATGGTGACTTGTGTAAGAAGATGAAGAATGATAAGCATTGTACACCAAAACCTCAACGAACCCTAACGACAATACTCCTTCGAAGGCTTCTCTTACGCTTCTTTGATCCGCACAATCAATTCTTATAGCAAACACTTGCGCTTTCTCCTCTCTCGCGATCTCTTCTGCCACTCTAGATAACCTACCTGCACAATTTATCCGACCCTATATAGTGATTGTTTTGTGATTATAGTAATAATATAAGTTTATGAAGTAAGAGAAGCAATTAAGAGGGAAATAATAATATAGTTAGAAGGAATGAGAACAAAAAAAAAAACTATTTATTATTGAAATTTATATAGAAACCAGCTAAATGTTTTCCTCTCCAAAGAGGATGTAGAATGAAAGTGTAACTGTTTCTGCTACTTTTGGGGGGAAAAAACAGAAAAATATATTAGCTTAACTATTTTTGTTTTGTCTAACAGCTTAACTAAATTACTTTTCACTCAACTGGTCCTTAAAAAGCTGGATTCAGCTAGACAATTATTTGTTCTATTATGTCTTACCATGGTGATGTACTGATGCATGAACCCAAAATTTTAACGGAAATAAAAAAATCTGAAAACTTTTTAACAAAATTTACTTTTAAAATTTAAAATGCACATTCTGAATAGAAATTACAAACGAAAGCAGATATAGACAGATAGATATATAGAGAGATATGTGTGTGTGTAAAAAGTTAGGTGCATTTTATATATATATAGTTAGGTGCATTTATATATATATATATATATATATATATATGTTTTTGAATCCTAAAATTATAAAATAATACCTTTTGAAAAGAAAAACTGCCGCAATTTCTTTATCTTCTTTGGATAAATAGAGAAGGAAAATTTCGTGGGCACATAGAAGAAAAAATAGCACATATATATATATGGGAATCTGCTAGTTTATTCGGGCGTGTATAAGTGTATGTATAGGTAGAGAGAAATGGATAAAAAGAATAGCAAAAAAAAAGTAAAAAAGAGAGAGAAAAAGGGATCAAACCGAGATCGCGGGCGAGAATGGCGACGGTGTAGCCTTCGTGAGCAAACTTACGAGCGACGGAGCGGCCAAGCTTTGGCCCGACGCCGACCACCGCCGCTATGCCTTTGCCGCCGGAGTTCGAACTCCCTACGTTTCTCATCATCGATTCTTTATGACTTTTGTAGTCTCAAAATAGAAAAAAAATGAAAAAATAATTTTTTAAGTTGTCGACGCGCGTAAGCTGCCCCCTTAACCTAGGCCAATCTCTAAGCTCTCTTTCTTCCTCTATTTAATAAGACTTGAGAAAGGAGAAATATTCTTGTGGACTATACACACACACACACACACATATAGACACCTTTCTTTGTCATTTATATAATAAATTCATATACGTTAATAAAATAAACAATTTCACTTTGCCACAATTTTAACAATATGAATATACGCGTACCTTTATTCACTTAATATTCTCTATATTGATATATTTGTTCTAGGTAAAAAAAATATGTGTCCAACGTATAGATAAAGAGACATATCATGTGGACGAAATTGTAGCAATTGGTTCTTACTTGTTAGACTCCCAATATGTTTCGAAAAGACTAAGGTGGGGGGCTTTTGTAAATTAAGTGGTTGAGGATTCTATACATTCTATCTATTGGCCAATATTATGGATCGAGTTTCACTATATGCATATACATTCTATCTATTGGTAAATATTATAGATCGAGTTTCACTATATGCATTTTTATGCACATAGTCATTGTAAATAGTTTAAAGTGGATCCTGGAAAAAAATTGGATTTCATTGCATAGTTACTTGATTGTAATAAGAAAACATAGAAAAACTTTGTGTGGTATATTGTATTATTGACCGATGTTAGAATTCGATGAGCTGTTTGCATATAATTTATTTATCTATGACTATTATGAACTTTATATCCGATCATTGTGATATAAACCCGATATTTAAAATACTACGAAGTAATTTATATGCATTTTAAAATATATATATATTCCTTAGGAGAAGTAGAGAAAACTTATGAAGAAGATAACAATTTATTTAACATGTTGAATCCATTTGCTCTCCTTTATGGGTAATAAAATTATTTTCCCTTTTGATTTTGTATATAGATTTGGCTTTTATTTTTGTCTTGCAAGTTGGATATTGTTGCCCCTTTTCCTCTTCTGTCTACAGCTCATCAGATTATCAAACATATACATACAAATTTAACATATGCATGTATCTTTCCTTTTCATATTTCAACGAAGTTTCTTCTAGATATACATACATATATTATATATATATATATATACATGTATTTAATTTAATTCCCTTAATAACAGTTAGAACCAGGTGATTGGGATCGCTGATAACATAACTCTTATGCTTTTACGACTTAATTATTGAATTATCAATACTATTAACATTACTCTTACTATTAGAGTCAGGCCGGCTAACTAGGGGGACAATCGGTGCGACCGCCCCGGGTGACTTCTAATTTCTTCAAAATAAGAGGTTCAAAAAAATTTTTAACATTTAGGGGGAAATTTTTTTTTGCCTAGGGGCCCTTATAATTTTCAAACCGGCGCTGATTAGAGTGATCAAGATTATGCTACGACTGATATTTCATCACATTTAGATATATTGGATGGGGTTGTGAATGTGAACTGTGAAAGATCTGGATTGTGTTGATAGATTCCTGCAGATATGGGGAGGAAAACTAGATAAATACTCCCTCTGTTCCTAAAAGAAAGTAGTTCTAAATTTTATTTTTGTTTCAAAAAGATAGTTGTTTTAGGTTTTCTATACATTTTTTCTTAATCAATGATGAAAAATTGTAAACTTCAAGACAATTAAATGATTTTTCTGAATTATTATTGGTTTAAATTTATGGAAAATGATTAATTACAAAAAATGATGTATTTATAGTCAAGTTTTAATGTGTTTTCTTAATATGTGTAAAAATTTTAAAACAACTTTCTTTTAGGAACAGAGGGAGTATATACTATATTTATACAAGTGGAAAAATGGCAATAAGAAACCAACAAATACCAATAATAAGTCATTAAATATATGGGACCAGAAATGGAGAAGTGAGTGTCCCTTATCCTCCATGATTGGTCTAATCTTTGCAATCTTTCCTCCATCCTCTTTTAAGTTTTAAGTCCCTTCGATCACCTTAAATTGAAAGTAGATACATAAACGTATACAACAAGTACATATCTTGACTATATAATACGCGTACATATATATGATACTTAGCAGGGCATATAATAGCTCAGACGTAATAAAGCATATATACAATATATGTTTATGGTATTAATTTTATCTACTTTTAGGTTTTACTTTTTTGGTTTGTTTTAAATAAATAGTACTAATCATTCTCATCATATTCTCGTTGAAAAAAATGACCCTTTTTAAGTTAAAATAAATAAGAGAGGGGAAAATGTTATTTCTCTTGATTTCTATCGCACCGTCACCCGAATAAAATTTTGTTAAACAAAAAGAAACTTGATTTTTGCTTTCAATTACGTGTTCTTTTGAGGTGTGGGGATCAAGTCAATTACAAGCATTGATTCAAAAGGGGTCCCAAAAAAAGTTGGTCAGTACTAGCTGTGGTTGGATGGAATTAACAGATTCATTTAAAATATGTTTCTATTCTAGTTCGTAACTTCGTACTATAATCAGCTTTTCCAAAACTATATATATTTTTTAATTGATTTGATATATCATCAGTATACGTCATTCTCGGAAAGAAAAGAGAGAAAAAAAACCATAAATACAAGGTGCAGCAGGTTTGTTTGTCTACCTCAAGGATGATCCGGGTAAAGCCCACAAGGGCCTATTATAGAACTTCTAAGCCTTATAATAATAAGCCCATATTTATTTCCTGAACTTGAATCCGAATGATTAAAAACAGCATAAGTAGGGGACATTGGGCATAGAAGAGAAAACCTACAGTTTATCGAACTAAACAATGGAAAATAAATTTGTTGGTGCAGACTGCAGAGAAAACTAATTAGAAAAAAAAACACTAGTATTTTATTAATTTAAATGAAGAACAAATCAAGAGATATCCATGAGAAATGGACAAAACAAAACAAAACCCTAACAGAAAACTAAAAAAAAAAAAAGGAATGAAAATCCAAAGACGCTAAGTTCTTTTAGGTGTGCTTGATGTGACAAGAGTATTGAAGAAGAGGAGTAAAGAAATGGCTCTTAAACATCATGTGAAGGTGGCCGTTACACTTCTTGTCCATATTCAAGACGATCTCACAACACTCCTTGTCCAAAGCGAAATCGTTCTCTGCCCAACTCGAAAATACCTGCGAGAAACATTTCTCCGCCACCTTCGACTTACCTCCGGTCAAACACTTCTCTAACTCACCGGATTGCGACACGAGAACAGACTCGAACTGGCCTGGAAGTCCCGGAATGTTGGGAAGTCCCGGGATATTTGGTATCCCGGGGATCTGTGGGATATTCGGTATCCCAGGAATTCCCGGAATGTTTGGTATTCCAGGAATTTGTGGGATATTTGGTATTCCAGGGATTTGTGGAAATCCCGGGATGTTGGGGATGTTAGGGAACGAGCCAGGGGGTGAAGGAGGAGCGTTAGGGTCACCGGAGGAGGAGCAAGCCCAACCAACCTTAGAGTCACCGAAGTTGCCATTGTGGTTGGCTAGATCGGACGGCTTAGGCCACGGTTTCTTTTGTAATCCGATGGTTGAATGTGGGAGAGAGACGAGGCATAGGAGAGCTACGACGACGATGACGCTCTTCATCATGGTTTAAGGCGATGGAAAACAAAGAATATCTCTCTAAGTGTATAAAACAAAAAAACGAGAGAGAATGGATCCGTTTATATAGAACTTTTATTGTTTTATTTTAAAATAAAAAGTAGATGAAGATGATGAAGATGATGGAATTTGCATATATATGATACGAATATCTTGTAGCTATCTCTACAAAACTGATTTATTGCACCTATTATCGAGTAAAAGTAACAAAATAATAATATATTTTAAAATCACGTCGATTGAATTTTACATTGTTATTATCTACTAGAGTTAAATATTTTTAACAAAGAAAACTCTGAACGATAAAAAATGATGAAAAAATATTGAATATATATCTGTTCAAAAACAAAATATTGAATATATATGTTTCTGATATACGTAGAGAGATTGACGAGAAGAACGTCATTATCAATCATTAAACAAAACGTCGTGTATATTATGTGTTTGTTACAGGGAAAAAAAAAGATATTCAGGCTAACAGTTGTTAACAACTAAATATAGTAAATATCTTAAATTATTTGACTAAAGGATACTTTTAAGTATATACTAGAGGATATTTAAATCTAAGACTTTCAATTAAGTTAAATAAGTTAATTAACAAGTTAAAAGTTTAGTTGTTATCATTATGTTAACAAACAAGTAAATTTTTCCCCGCACACTAACAAGTAAAAAAAGAAGTTAACCAACAAGTAACTTATTGATTATCTCAGTTAAGTTGTGTACTACAATATTTTTATTTTTTGAAACAAATATTTTTTTTGTCAATAATAATTGAATATATATATATAGGCACACCACCGGAAAGCTAATTCTTATAAATATAAAAATAATTTATTATGTAAGAAAATAAAATTGGACATTAGCATAATATAAATAAGTCAAAGATTTGGATATGAAAAAATCATGAAAAAAAGATTTGCTGATATCCAATTCTATTTGGAAGATTATATATAAGACTTTTAAACAAAAAATTGGAGGAGGCAGCGCAACAAAAGAACACTGTCAAGAATATTCTTTCCTCGAATATAGGATTAGATCCAACTGGATGATCGCACCGGAATGGAGAATTAATGTAATTGAATACCAAAATAATAATTTATTGCACCGGAATCGATATGATCATACAACAGAGTTTTCTTTCCTAACGATCTTTTCAAGTTCAAACAAATTATTTATTTGATCTCACGTAAACTGAATGCGATTAAATTTATTGGTAATTTTTTTTTTCTTTCTGGGTTACCAACACAAAACAAGCTAGAAAGAAAAGAAAGAAAGCCATCTTATTCATCAATTAAAACGTACTATAACAAAAGAGGCGTCCATGAGATATATAGACGACAACGATATTGCATGACTAAACGAACCCAAACAATTAAAAAAAAAAACCCATTAAAGAAAAAGTCCTAATCAAGAAATTAAAGAAGAAACAAACAAATTAGTAGGTAACGTGACAAGTGCAACGAACAAGAGGAACGAAGAAAGGATCAGTGAAGTATCCCCAAATGACATCGTCACATTCATTCTTCATGTTGACGATAAGATTGCAACAATAGTCACTGACTTGAAACATTTTCGTGAAGAAACTGAACTCCATCTGCCCACGACACACCCCAACAGGTCCCATGTTGCTCATGCAACTCCCAATGTGTTCCCATCGACTCTGGTGATGACGGTGACTGTGATGATGCTCCGGATGTGGATTAAATGGCTGGCTTGGAGATGATGACATATCATCACTTGGCGGCGGAGGAGACGGAGACTTTTTGGGAGCTGGAGGCGGAAGAGACGGTGTTGGCCGTGGAGGAGATGGAGACTTCTTGGGAGTTGGAGGCGGAAGAGATGGCGTTGGAGGCGGAGGAGATGGAGACTTCTTGGGAGCTGGAGGCGGAGGGGATGGAGATTTCTTGGGAGTGGGAGGCGGAGGGGATGGAGATTTCTTGGGAGTGGGAGGCGGAAGAGACGGCGATGACGGTGGTGGAGATTTTTTGGGAGTTGGAGGCGGAGGAGATGGTGTCGGTGGCGGCGGAGACGTTTTGGGAGTGGGAGGCGAAGGAGGCGGTGTTGACGGAGACGGAGTAAACGGAATAGACGGAGAAATAGAGATGGCTGGAGCAGATCCGTTGCTATAAGTACATTTCCAGACTTTGGAATCTCCATAGTTGAATTTGTGCGAAGTGGACTGGAATCTGGATACTTCCAAGGGATTTGGCCATCCTTGGATAGGTTTTGGCCAGAACAATCTCGGGTTTTTGCCCAAGGCTGTGGTCGGAAAAGCGACGAGGCATAGGAAAGCTGCTGCCACGAGGACCATGGAGCTTTTCATGGTTTATGTGGGGAAACAAAAAGTGAAGAAGATTGTGATATAAAGAACTGCATGCAATCGGGTTATATATATATATATATATATATATATATATATATATATAAGGATTAACACTCTTATTTTATTTTTTTCAAGGTTAAAGATATAACCAACATAAATTTCTTAACTATTATCTCTAAAAAAAAAAAGTGAATATTATCTCTTGAAAATATAGAAATGAATATTCCTAACGAACATCCGAAAGAAAAAAAAAAATATAGATTTCAATTATTTGACCAATGTCGTGGATATTTTGGCCAAAAAAAAAAACCAATATCTTGGATAACCATGACAATATTGATTTAACATTTAAACAGGAAAAATAAAACCATAAGTCCATAAGATGTAAACCAGCAAAATTCACAGTAAAACCTCTATATATTAATACTCGATAAACTAATAATTACTTTAAATTAATAAATTTTGTCGGTTTGGGTTAGTGTAAAAAATAGCATGATAATAATTTTTTAAAAACTCTTATATAAATATATGGTTTCAATAATAAAATAAATTAATAATTATAAATATAGACTTATATATAGTAAAATATAACTCTATTATTGTGTTATTTTTCTAGAAACTGGATTTTTGTTGGAGTTCATCTCTAATCTTTATTATTGCATCAATAGTTTTTGGTGTTATTTTCTTGATTTGCATTCAAAAATTATGAAAATATTTTTGACACGTAACTACTACCAAATGTTTCATATTATCATCTTCAACTTTATCATCAACATTAAGTACTAGCCACATTTTTTTATAAATTATGAACTTGTGAGCATGTATCACTTTTATCTAGATAATCGAATATGTTATTGACATATATTTTTCTCGATAATTAAGATTATTAATCGCAACTTTATATTGATGAATGTTGTTTGGTTCATCTTCCAAATTCATTGATGCAACATCTCATGAACAAATGTTGCACTGTTAAAAACAATTTGCAATTGTCTCTTGATAATCATTAAGAGTTAAAACCGTAAATATCAGTATAAATTAATAACTCTATAAATAATAAAATTTTGAAATATAATATTATTTATTTATAGAGGTTTACTTTAGATGAGACTTTAGTAAAACCCTTGTAAACCCAATTATTAACTTTGTACAAAGCCCATGACATACTTTAGCTCAAACTGATTACAACGACATAGTTTACAAACCAGACATAGTGACACAACATAGAGGAAAACCCTCTATTTTTTTTTATAAGTGAAGAAGATTGTCATCAAGTGTATAAAGAATTGCATGCACGACTTGATCGGGTTATATATATATATATATATACACATATAGAAGGATTAACTCTCTTATTTTTATTTTTCAAGGTTAAAGATATAACGAACATAATTTTCCGTATCTCTTAACTATTATCTCCAAAACATTTAAGTGAATATTATCTCTTGAAATATCAAAATGAAAATTCCAAAAAAAAACACGAGAAAAAGAATGTATACTTGAATTATTATTTACTCTCTCTGTTTCACAAAGAGTGTTATTTTAGAGTTTTTCACACATATTAAGAAAATTATAAAAAAACTATATTCTATCCCTTATTAATATACTAAATAAAATTATCTCTCCAATAAATATATTAAATCAATAGGATTAAAACTAGATTTTTATTCAAAATTATGCATTGAAAATTTAAAACGACACTTTTTATGAAACAAAATTAAAACTTTAATACGACATTCTTTATGAAACGGATGAAATATTAGACTAAAATATCATGGATAACCATAACAATATTGATTTAACATTCAAACCCCAAAAAAAACCATAACAATTTTGTTAGGTGCAAACTAAAAACAAAAAAACAAAAATAAACCAACAAAATAGGTGTAGACTAGTAAAGCCCATATAGACCCATTTATTAACTTTCTACAAAGCCCACGTCTTATTTTAGCTCGAGCTGATTAAACGACATAGTTTTCGAATCAGACACACTGACACAGAGGAAAACCCGAAAGATCCGACCCGGAGAAGAGAGATCCGGACATCCCGACCCACATTTTTGACATTTCGGTTCGATGTTCTTCTTCTTCCTCGACCTTTTACCGACTGGTTAATCTTATTAATTTTTTTTTCTTCTGATCTTCCCGTTCGATCTCACTCTTTTTCTCAAAACCTTCGTATGCTCAGCATTCTGATTTGAAGCAAATTCATGAACTCATAATCTCACGCGGATCTACGAGCAGGTAAAGCAAAAACGAACAGTAGCAAGCTATCGGCGAATTTTCCTTTTTTTTTTTTTGAATTTCAGATCAGTAAATCTTGTTACCAGCTCTCCCTCTTTCTCTCTGATCGATCTGCGATTCTGGATCGTAATTGTTCGTGTGTTTGCAAGATGAGGAAAATGGACTTTTGTCTTTCAGGAGGAAAAAAAAAAGAGAGCAGTTATGGAGTGGGCAACGGTGCAGCATCTGGATCTGCGCCACGTAGGTCGCGGTGTCAGCAAGCCGCTTCAGCCTCACACGGCGGCGTTTCATCCGACGCAGGCCGTAATCGCTGTTGCCGTCGGCTCTCACATCATGGGTAAACCAATCTCCCCAAATTAGTATCGATTTTGATTCCCTTTGCTTTTTCAACTTGCTGAATTTTCGCGTATATGAACATTTATTGGTTCGTAGTTGTGATTGTTCGATGTTGAAAACTTATTTGGTTGCAGAATTTGATGCATTAACGGGATGTAAGATCGCTTCCATCGACATTGGATCTCCAGCTGTTAGAATGTTGTATAGTCCTACTAGCAGCAATGCCGTCGTCGCCATTCTTGAGGTTAAGTTTCCCCAAAAGCTATTTTAAAACTTTTCCTCTCAGTTTGGGACATCTTAGATCATATACTGAGTACTACTTTTAGATTGGTGTTTAGCATTTTGAACGGCTTTGTTTTTGGATCTGTTTAGGATTGTACAATTAGGTCTTGTGATTTCGAAACGGAGCAGACTTGTGTCTTGCACTCACCTGAGAAGAGGAGTGAGCACATTTCCTCTGATACAGAAGTTCATCTTGCAGTGACGCCACTCCAACCGGTTGTGTTTTTTGGATTCCCAAAACGAATGAGTGTGACAGGTTCGATTGTTGGTTCCCTGACTTCTCCTATATCTGCAGAATTAGGTGTTATGTTTAGTTTCTGATTTCCTTTAATCGTTCTTTGCTGTAGTTGTTGGAACTGTTGAAGGTGGAAGAGCTCCGACAAAAATTAAGACAGACCTGAAGAAACCAATTGTGAACATCGCTTGCCATCCTCGACTTCCTGTCCTGGTATGATACAACCAACATCCAGGTTTAATGTTGTGTGGAATCTGGTTTCGTTGTACACATGCTTAATTTCGTTGTTTGATGTTGTGTCTTTTCAGTATGTAGCGTATGCAGAGGGGTTGATACGAGCCTATAACATTCATACGTATGCTGTTCATTATACACTACAGCGTGAGTATAGGAGGATCTCACATTTCTCATTTTCTTTATTCTTCTCGCTTGAGGTATCATGAGCATTGGCTACCACACCACTTACAACGGATCTTTGTTATCCTTGCAGTTGATAATACTATTAAACTCATCGGTGCCAGTGCGTTTGCTTTTCACCCGACACTAGAATGGATTTTTGTTGGAGATAGGAGGGGTACACTTTTAGCGTGGGATGTTTCAACTGAGAGACCTAATATGATTGGAATGTAAGTGAATTTCGTGCGTTTTCAGCTTTCTGTCAGCTGGCATGGGATTTCTAGCACTTGTTTCTCGTAATAACTCATTCCTGTTCTTTTTTTTGTGTGGTATCACCGCAGTACGCAAGTTGGTTCGCAACCCATCACTTCAATTTCTTGGCTTCCTATGTTGCGTGTACTTGTCACTGTGTCCAAGGATGGATCTCTTCAAGTGTGGAAGACACGGGTTATAATAAATCCTAACAGGCCGTCGACACAAACTAACTTTTTTGAGCCTGCCGGTAAGCCTGATGTCTCTTAAAGTGGATCCGCAGACGAGGAAATGTCTTTTCCTACCCAATTTAGGAATAATTCACATGATTTGGTTTGGAAACTGTGTTTATGCAGTGTAACACTATCCTTTTTTTTCCTGCAGCTATGGAATCTATAGACATTCCTCGAATTCTCTCTCAACAGGGTGGGGAAGCTGTTTACCCTTTACCACGAATCAAAACTTTAGAAGTTCACCCAAAGCTGAACTTAGCAGCTTTGATTTTTGCAGTTAAGAACATTCATTTTACTTCCTACTATCATTCCTCGCGTAGGTAGAATTGTGGATTCTGTCTCTGACATACTGGATTTCTATACAGAACCTGGCGGGTAATGAGAACACTCAAAATCGAGCAGCTCAGACCAGGGAAGGAAGGAAGCAGCTCTTTGCAGTTCTGCAAAGTGCTAGGGGATCTTCAGGTGAATCTTGAGCATTAGTTTTATTTACCCATAACAAGCGATACTCTTCTTAAGCTGTATGGATGTGTCTCTTAAGATTCACTAATCCTCTGATAATAACAAGTGTTGTGGGTTCGTACAGAGTTGTTTGGTATCTAAACTGCTTTCTAACATTTGAGGTGATTAACAGCTTCTGTTCTAAAGGAAAAGCTTTCATCTATGGGTTCCTCTGGAATTTTAGCCGAGCATCAACTCCAAGCTCTGCTACAGGAGAATCATCACAAGGGGTAGGTGGATATTACCTCATGCAATCAGTGTTGGGAATTTCCTAACAAAAATTTCCTATCAAGTGCTGGGAATATGCCGTGAATTCCGTACCAAATGACTCAAGTTGTTCATATTTCATTCTATTACTTTTCTGCAGCCAGAGTCAGCTAACAATTTCTGATATTGCACGGAAGGCATTCCTGTATAGTGTATGACTGCTTTACCTTTTTGCTTACACATTATGAATGTTTATTATGTTGAACTATTTTTAGCTAAGTCCTTGACTTAATCCATACAGCATTTTATGGAGGGCCATGCCAAAACTGCTCCAATATCAAGGTTACCTCTTATTACCGTCGTGGATACAAAGGATCAACTTAAAGACATTCCTGTTTGCCAGGTATGTAGCTGCTGTCTAGAACTTGTTTTCTGTAGTAGCTGATTTATGCCTGACTGATTGGATTCTTTGACAGCCATTCCATCTGGAGCTGAATTTCTTCAATAAGCCAAATAGGGTTCTTCATTACCCTGTGAGGGCCTTTTATATCGAGGGCCTTAACCTCATGGCACACAATCTCTGTTCTGGAACGGACAACATCTACAAGAAGCTGTACACATCGGTAATATCTAATATCTGATATCATGTGATTTCAATATATGGTTTATTTTTACTTACAGCCCTTTTTGATTTCAGATTCCCGGAAATGTGGAATATCACTCAAAACACATTGTTTACAGTCGTAAAAGGCACCTCTTTCTGGTTGTCTATGAATTCAGTGGTGCAACAAATGAAGTTGTGCTTTACTGGGAAAATACAGGTTCTCAGCTGCCTAACAGCAAAGGAAGCACTGCTAAAGGTTGGTCTGATTATTGGATTCCTTTGCTGTTCTTTAGAGAACTTCCTATCCCGCCTCAGAATTTTTAGTGTTGAAGAATATTAAATGGTATCATACTGCATCCGGTCATTTAGATATACCAGGTCTACAATGTATGCTATAAACCAGTAGGTGCTCTTTCCGCTGCGAGACTGATGCTAGGGTCTAATTTTGTTTAACCTTGGGACTAACAATCAAGGAAGCTGAAGGTTTCAACAAATGCTTTGTTAACATAAAATAGATGCAAGCTTAGAATTATTTATGGCATCCTTTTTGTTTTCCCATGTTTCTGAATGCATAAACGAATAAGGGATGACTATCTCAAAGTTATATTTTTGCTCTGCAGGTTGTGATGCTGCCTTTATTGGCCAAAATGACGATCAGTTTGTAATTCTTGACGAGGATAAGACTGGACTGTCTATGTATATCCTCCCAAAACTTACTACAATGGAAGAGAATGAGAAGAATTTGTTATCTGAAGAGAACCAAACCAAGGAGGCAAATCCTTCTGCTATTCAGGGTCCACAACAATTTTTGTTTGAGACAGAAGTTGATCGTATTTTTTCCACACCGATAGGTGATGCATCAGATAGCATCAGATAATCTCGCTCTTGAAAATTACTTATCATTGGGAGTATGCCAGCGCTAACTGATGCCACTTTTGACTACAGAGTCCACTCTGATGTTCGCTTGTAAAGGAACCCAAATTGGGCTGGCGAAGTTGTTTCAAGGCTACCGTCTCTCAGCTTCAGATGGTCATTATATTTCAACACAAGGCGATGGACGAAAATCAATCAAGTTGAAAAAACATGAAATAGCTCTCCAGGTATGAAATTCCCTACAAAACATGAATGACTTGCTGATTCTGGTACAGGCTCTGCTGCAACTTCTATTATAACCTAGTCCTGTTTACTAATAGTTTGGAGAGAAATAGTCCAACCAAATAAACTTTTGGTATTTAATTTCTGAATCTACGACCAGCCCACTACATGCAGTCGTTTTACTCCTTTACCCTTTTATGTGGTTTGCATCTGGCCAGTTCTCTCTTGAAATAAAAATGACTCGTGTTGTTTGGTGTTAACTGTTCTATTGCTAACTCGACAAGGGTCTTGATATACTTGTTACTGAAATTATGGTCAAATCAACTTTTGTCTTATGTAGAGATTTTTAAAATATGTTTTAGATCCACAAAGTAGTTTTTCCCCCCAATTGTAATTGTTGTCTCAAAATCTACAGGTTCAATGGCAAGAAACACCCAGAGGATATGTTGCAGGGATATTAACAACCCAAAGGGTGCTGATGGTGTCTGCAGATTTTGATATATTGGCAAGCAGTTCGACAAAATACGATAGAGGACTACCATCAATATCCTGCTTAAACTATCTTTCTTTCCTTTTCAATCATGTGCATTATATGTTAACACTATTTAGATGTGTGCTCATTGATTATCGAGAAGAACCTTAACTTATGCGTACTTTAGATCTCTTCTATGGGTGGGACCTGCCCTACTCTTTTCTACAACAACTGCTGTATGTTTGCTTGGCTGGGATGGGAAAGTGAGGACCATTCTTTCTATAAGTACACCATACGCAGGTAAGCATATCTTGGTTATCTGAATGCTTACGGTGAACTTAATCTTGGTTCTTTGAATGCTTACAGTGAACTTACTATATTTAATTATCTTCAACGCAGCCTTAGTTGGTGCCCTGAATGACCGCCTATTGCTTGCTAATCCCACTGATATAAGTCCGAAGCAGAAAAAAGGGATTGAAATTAAGAGCTGTCTTGTTGGGCTGCTTGAACCGCTTTTAATCGGATTTTCTACAATGCAACAAACATTTGAGCAGAAACTGGACCTTTCTGAAGTATTGTATCAAATAACAACAAGGTTTTCCTCCTGTCCTGTTTCGTTGTGTTCGAAATTTTGTTAAGCATATTTAACATTGAATATTTTGGAATTGGTGCGCAGGATACATCAGTGTTTTTTTTGTCTCTTTCCTTAGCTAATCTTTATTTACTTCATTTCCATCCTATCTGTAGGAGCTTCCTTAGTTTGTTTCATTTATTGGCTGCAGGTTTGATAGCTTGCGAATTACTCCTAGATCCCTTGATATTCTTGCTAGAAGCCCTCCAGTGTGTGGAGATCTTGCTGTATCACTAGCTCAAGCAGGCCCACAGTTCAACCAGGTGAGTCGAATTTAGTAAATCTTATGACAGAACTCTCTCCTGGAAGCCGTCTTCTTTTACTAAACTGTTCTGAACAAAATTTAGGTATTACGTTGTACATATGCAATCAAGGCTCTTCGGTTCTCTACCGCTTTGTCAGTTTTAAAGGACGAGTTCTTGCGTTCTAGAGACTATCCAAAATGTCCTCCGACATCTCTTTTGTTCCAGAGGTTCCGGCAGCTTGGATATGCCTGTATCAAGTAAGTAAACTTTCTTTGCAGGACATATATAACATCTGAATCTCAGAAAATATAATTAGTTGTTGTTGGATGGCCTATTCAACTCCATTTGCTGTTGAACTAATACGTGTGGGAGTTTTAGTGCATCTTGAACTGGAACTTGAAAAGTTGATCTCAAGTACATTTTACCCAATATGCGTCCCCAGTTACTATCTATAGTTAGTTGGAACTTGGATATAACACTTCTTGATCCTTGTAGCTAAATTACTTCTCAACGCTAGTTTCTTATGGAAATGTTATTGGAAAGGTTCAGTCATCTAAACTACTTTGGAAATTTGTTACTGATAGATACGGACAATTTGATAACGCAAAGGAAACTTTTGAAGTAATAGCCGACTACGAGAGCATGCTAGATCTTTTCATATGCCACCTCAACCCTAGTGCTATGCGTCGTCTTGCCCAGAAATTGGAAGAAGAAAGCGGAGATCCTGAGTTGAGACGATATTGTGAAAGGATTTTACGAGTACGGTCTACAGGATGGACCCAGGGGATTTTTGCTAATTTTGCAGCAGAGAGTATGGTTCCGAAAGGACCAGAATGGGGTGGTGGCAACTGGGAAATCAAGACTCCAACCGAAATGAAGAGCATACCTCGATGGGAGCTAGCTGGGGAAGTAATGCCATACATGAAAAATGATGATGGAACCATCCCCTCAATAGTAGCTGATCATATTGGTGTTTACTTGGGTTGCGTCAAAGGCAGAGTTAATGTGGTGGAAATTAAAGAAGACAGCTTAGTTACTAAACCTGGAGGGCTTCTTAGTGCCTTGGGTAAACCTGTATCAGATAAACCATTGGCACTTCCTGCAGGTGAATCCAGTTCCTTGATGGGTCTGGAATCCCTTGGAAAACAAAACGTGGCTGATGAACAGGCGAAGGCTGCTGAGGAATTCAAGAAAGCAATGTACGGGGCTGCTGGTGATGGTAGCAGCAGTGACGAGGAAGGTGTGCCAAAAACTAAGAAGCTGCAAATCAGAATACGAGAAAAGCCAACATCTACCACTGTGGACGTCAATAAGCTTAAAGAAGCTACTAGAACGTTTAAACTCGGAGATGGGCTAGGCCTACCAATGAGTAGAACAAAATCAATTAGTGCTGGATCCCAGGATTTGGGGGAGATGTTGAGCCAGCCTTCTTCCTCGACAACGGCTCCGGTTTCTGCATCTGCTCCTGTAGATCCTTTCGCAATGGGCGGCTCATGGACTCAGCAACCTCAACCAGTGTCCCAACCAGCTCCATCTGGTACAGGTACGGGAATTGTAGCTGGACCGATACCCGAAGACTTTTTCCAAAACACAATCCCATCTGTTGAGGTTGCCAAGACATTGCTTCCTGCTGGCACATATCTTTCGAAAATGGACCAAATCGCTCAAGCTGCAAAGAATGCTCCAAATCAAGCGAATAATAATACTACACTGCCTGATATTGGTCTTCCCGATGGAAGCGTTCCTCAGGCAACTCAACAACCTGGTGTTCCATACCAGACCGTTGGACTTCCTGACGGCGGTGTTCCTCCACAGTTTCCTCCTGGTCAGACCCAGGGGACACTGCAGTTTCCTGGTCAGGCTCAGGGGACACCACAGGTTCCTGTTTCTACGCAGCCTCTTGATCTTAGCGTTCTTGGAGTTCCAAATACTGATTCTGGAAAGCCTCCTGGGCAGCCTACATCTCCTCCTGCCTCAGTTCGTCCTGGACAGGTGATTGTGCATTTTATTGTGTTCTATGTGTTTGCATGCCAATCAAAGCTATTAATGTTTATGGAATTACACATAAAAAGTGCATAAAATCTCACTGTTGCGTATGATGATTACTCCTCAGGTTCCACGTGGAGCTGCAGCTCCGATTTGTTTCAAGACTGGACTTGCCCATCTTGAACTAAACCAGCTTCCAGATGCACTGTCTTGCTTTGACGAAGCATTCTTGGCTCTGGCCAAGGATCAATCACGTGGAGCTGATATCAAAGCTCAAGCCACAATCTGTGCTCAGTACAAGATCGCTGTAACTCTCCTTCGGGTAAAACTAAATCTCTCATATGTCTCTCCCCTATATTAGTTTGGAACCTGACAAAGATAAACTAATCTTATCAATGCTTCTTTGTCTTCTCTCGCAATTGCAGGAAATCTTGAGGCTACAAAGAGTCCAAGGCGCGAGTGCATTAAGCGCAAAGGACGAAATGGCAAGACTCTCGAGGCATCTGGCTTCGTTGCCACTACTAGCAAAGCACCGCATAAACTGCATCCGCACTGCGATCAAACGAAACATGGAAGTCCAAAACTATGGCTACTCGAAGCAGATGCTGGAACTGCTTCTCTCAAAGGCACCAGCGAGCAAGCAAGAAGAATTAAGAGGACTAGTCGATCTCTGTGTCCAGAGAGGCACGTCGAACAAATCCATCGACCCGCTTGAAGATCCGTCTCAGTTATGCTCAGCTACGCTCAGCAGATTATCGACCATTGGGTACGATGTTTGCGATCTCTGTGGCGCAAAGTTTGCTGCTCTTTCGTCCCCCGGTTGTATCATTTGTGGTATGGGAAGTATCAAACGGTCTGATGCACTCGCTGGACCCGCTCCTGTATCCACACCGTTTGGCTAAAAGGTTATAGAGTATAGACGTGATTACGGTTGGTGTGATTAACATTAAGCAAATTCGAACTGGTTACATGTAATATTCGATCGATTTTGTGGGGTTTGATTTCGGTTTATTCGTCTGTATATGATTTGTTTATTTGTATCTCTATTTTTTTTTAATCCGTTTGTGGTGATTACACTTTTCTTTTACTTAAATCTATTTTCAACGAATATTGAAACGGCAACATTTTTTAAACAGAATATCAAGTTTTATCAAGTTAGCTTGGGAGAAAGAAGAACACTCATTCATAGTCTAGAAACTGTAAAAATGAATCACCACATATACAAAATTGGAATTTAAAACAATTAAAAAAATATATATTGAATTTTGATGATCGAGTTTTTGTTTTTGGGAAGAGGCACGAAGAGGAAAGAGGGAGAGATAGGTGGTATTGTCTGAGTTGTTTATTCGAAGCCTGAGGTTTGTTGTCTCATCATACCTCTAGTCTTACCGATCAAATCAACTACAGCCGTCAAAATAAGAAGAATATTCGTATATACGGACTCTTGTTAAGGCTGCTTTTTCGTGCACTACAAGAACATGGTTCAATAATGATATGATACTTTAAATTTTAAATTATTATAGTTATAACTTATAGTTATGATATTTCTTCTCAATGTTTTTTTTTTCTTTCAAAAACTTCCTCAATAGTGAGGTTACTGTACAAGCACTATAATAGACCAACTTGCTCAATTGAATTCTTTTTGAGTAAAATACTAAAAATCCCATAAGGTTGGGTCATTTATAATTAATCGTATAATAATTTATTGACGTCGCCAACTTATAAAAACAAAATGTGTTGTTTTCTTAAACTAGAAATGGTATGCTTTTACATTTATTTATTCCATCAAAAGAGATTCAAATAGTGAAAAGCGTCAAATAGCTGTCCATATCCCAAATTTGGAAATCTTTAGACCTTCCATTTATTCTAGTTTTGTTGACCTCGAAAACTCTAAACTCTTAATGTATGTGTGTAAGCAAACTGCTCGTACTAATTAAATATCTTCTAAAATACTAAGTTTTTAGAAATTATAATATCTCAGCATTCAGCAGTTCTAATTTTCACGTGCTTTTGAATTATATATCTTGCTACGTACGATAATTATCACGTACTTAATAATGGTGGCAAATAGTCCGGTTTGAAAAATAAAATAATGGTGGCAAATATTAGTCCATACCAACATTGCGTACGATATAACAAGCTACTACAATAAATTCATAATCAACAAATAATACAAACTCATACAATATCAAGAGTATCAGATGTTACGAAACAATTATCAACCCTAGTTTTATTCATGATCTAGAATACTGAATCCATCATAAAACATTACAAATGGTGTATATATATTATAAAATAATCTAAAAATTACGTATCGTAAAATAATGTATTAAAATGAAGCTAGAAACTATTAATTTTTCTCTTAAGCTTTAGGCTCATCGTTCTTGACGGCATGACCAATTCCGGGGCTATGTCCTGGTGTCGTGGGCTTGAAGTCATCTCCTTTCTTATGACCCATCCCGGGACTGTTTCCCGGAGAAGTAGGTGCGAAGTCGTCCGTAGTCCCGGTTTTAAAATGATCTCGACCGTCCGTTTTCGGCAATTGTCTTTCTTCCGTGGGCTCGAAGTCATCTTTAAACCCTTTGACATTCGCATGCCCTTTCTTGTGGCCCACCCCAGGACTGTTTCCCGGAGAAGTAGGTGCGAAATCGTCCGTAGATCCGGCTTTGAAATGATTTTGATCGTTCGTTTTCTGCAACATTCTTCCTTCTTTGGGTTTGAAGTCATCTTTAAACACTTCAACATTTGCATGTCCTTTCTTATGCCCCGTCCCGGGACTGTTTCCTGGAGAAGTAGGTGCGAAATCGTCTGTCAATCCGGTTTTGAAATGATCTTGACCGTTCGTTGTCTGCAACCTTCTTCCTTCCGTGGGCTTGAAGTCATCTTGAAACCCTTCAACATTTGCATTACCTTTTTTATGTCCCATGCCAGGACTGTTTCCTGGAGTAGTAGGCACGAACTCATCGGTTGATCCGGCTTTATTGAAATGATCTTGGCCATATGTTTTCCTCAACTTTCTTGCTTCAGTGGTGATCGGTGCTTGGTCAAATATCATGGAGATGATGATAGTTGTCACAGTGATAGTGAATAGTTTCATGTTTTCTTTTTTTTGGGGACTGAGAATTATAAGGTTAAGGAGTTTGAATATATGAGTAGGTGTGCTGGAATTTGGAGTAAGAATGCCCCAAAGATATTGTATTTATAATGCCAGGAGATTGCTTATGTAGCCGTTCATTGAATTTAATATGTGTGGACAATGACCACATTGATTGATTGATTTTGGACCGTCTATTCAACAATTTAAGAATATTGATTATATACTCAAAGTATTCATATAATTATAATAGTTACTTTAAACTATACTAAGACCGTCTTAATTTTTTTTTTGAAGGGTTCTGTTCTAAATTTATTTTTTCAAAAAATTTTGAAGAGTAAGAATGCCACATTAACTATGCGTTTAGTTACAAATTTATTTTTTGATTATTATTTTTTCTCTTTTTTTTTTGAACTATTTTTCCCTTCATTTAATTAGGTTCTTGTTTAAAAAATAACAAGGAGGTGATATATAACTTCATAGTGGTATTATTTTTATTTGACAATTTTAGATAGAACTCGTTTATAACATTCAAAATGTCGAACATTACTATTTTACTAACAGCTACTTAGCCTACTTTGTCATATACTCTATTATTAAGTAGAGAAATTCTTTACGAAAATCTCATCATAAGAAAATGTAAATTTATAGAAAATAGTAATTGACAATTTTGCGAGAGTTCTCCATTCCACATGCAAATAGCTTTTTTTTATTTTTTAAATTAAACAAACAACAAGCGGACGCGCGCTCTAATTCTGTTGCTCGTGTTAATTAAAATAGAAAATGCTATAATAGACTATCAATGAACGATAAGTATTGCATGTCTTAAAGGAGATTCCAAATTTTTTGTTGATTGCTATTTCTGTTGAAGGTGAATATACAATACAATATTACAACAGTCGATCCTAAACCTCCCATAGTGCTCCATTGTTGAATATACAACACACATTGTATTCTGAAATTCTAACGAGGGATCTGGAAATCATTACACATCGCTTTGCAATTTACATATTAATAATCTAAATTAATCAGTACATTGTTTTGAAATAAATTCAAAGGCTAAGAAAAGCTGCCCTTTAGCCACCACAGAAATGCATTTGAAACAAGTTTATTTAATTGCACACGAGTTTAAAGAAGTCTAATGATTTGACAAAAGATATTAATCTTAATTGACTTTTATAGATCCCCTTTAAAAAGTCGAATATAAAATATAAAATAGGATACTACGCATGTTGACTCTATATTGCCATACCATACTGTTGAGATTTCTATTATTCTATATACAAAGCATTCTTACATACTAAGTAAAATAAATTGATCTGAGTCTTAAATATATAAGATCTTCCTCACTTACCCCACAAAAAATGTTGGCTCCTATCATATGATCCCACCATTTTAGGAAAATGTAGTCTTTTTAACTAAATCTCATGAACTAATAAAACGTTAGACTAGTTTGTAAAAACAATGATCAACTCGCATGGAGAAAAAATCGTTACCAGTCTTCGATTTAGGGGACGAAAATCGATATATTAGAACCACTTGATTGACTTGTTATATGTTTGTGGAATGTTATTATTTTCCTTTTCAACTCGCATGTGACCGACGACGCCGCCATGCTTCTAAGAATATACCATTTCCAAAATAAATAATAATGACAAAATACACAAATTAAAAGAGGGAATCAAATATAAACCAAAATATAGTAAAGCAAAGGGGTCAATAGATTCACTAGAATAAAGTCAAAGGCACCATCAACAAAACCACTATATGGCCCCTACTAGTCAGTCACCACTCACTTATTAGTTATTATGTTTGTTTATTTTTTCACCTGATTCTTTTTCATATGTAAGACATCAGGAAATTATTATTTAAAGAGTTTACTCAATATTATTACCGTCAACCTTTTAAAAAAAATAAAAAAGCTAATTTTCAAAACATAAGCAAATTGTAATTAGCATCAAAATATCTTCTTTATAAAATCTAATATTCCCTCCGTTTTTTATCAAGTGTTATTTTAGGATATTTTACACAGATTAAGAAAACATTAAATTTTTCTGTTTTACCCTTTATTAAGATATCATTTTGTTTGATATGAATAATTAATAAGATAAAAAGGTATGGATAAAACTGGAAAATTTATTATAAATCTATATTAGAATCTAAAAACGACAATTATTTGTAAAAAAAAAAACAAATTTAGAACGATACTTAAAAAAAACGGAGAGAGTAATAAACTTTTACATTGAATGACAAAAATTCATTTTTCTACAACTTCTAAATCATGTGAATGAATGATGCAGCCGGAATTACTAATTGTCCTCTAAAAAAAATTGCAGCCGGAAATGAAAGGGATGCAAAAATGATAAAAACAAAATATATTGAATGACATGTTTAAAAGTGAAAGAAAGCTTTTTAATTTGGTTGGCCCCTCCTACACACAGGGAAGTTCCAGGAAGGGCCCCACCGTAGCCTCCGCCACCAAGGCTTCTATTTATATGTACAATCAAATAATCAATATCACCATTGATTTTAGATTTTAATCATAACATTGGAAAATTCAAAATTGTTGATCATAATCTCTACCAACTTCTCGAATTTGTTAATGACCTGCACACACAAACTTGGTCTTATAATACTATATATGGGGTATTTCTCATAATTATACCGTCTAAA
The DNA here is from genome assembly GCA_020283515.1 of Alliaria petiolata. Lineage (NCBI taxonomy): Eukaryota > Viridiplantae > Streptophyta > Magnoliopsida > Brassicales > Brassicaceae > Alliaria > Alliaria petiolata. The sequence continues at coordinate 112,977,194 of JAHZTW010000002.1, read as the reverse complement.
TATGTGAAAGTATCGATAAATTCAATTGTTGATCATAATTTCCACAATAAAATGGTTGGAAACGAAAAAAATCCACAGTAAAATAAATAGACAAAGACACCAATCTTGAAAAGTCTAGGAGTTTACTTAAAGAAAAGGGAAAAGAAGTAGACGAAGAGTTTTGAAGAAAGAACCAAAAAAAAATGGAAAAGGAGGAACATGCTAACTAGGAAATAGGAATACAACTTGAAATTAGAAAACATGCGTTAGTGTTCGTTGGTTAAGGAAGTGAAAAGGAATGAAAAAAATATAAGTGTAAAAAGAAAAATCATGTGTGATTTTCCTATGAGTAGAAATCCTGGGATTAGGGTTCGATCTTCATCATTATAAGAGAATTTGTAACGTGATTTGGAAGGTGCCCACCAAAGAAGAGAAAATTAGAATTTGTAACATCAGAATTATCAGTATAACTGGGAGGTTTGTATAAGTATTGCGAACAAGTAACGGATTTATCAAAGTATAGAGTTGGTGAAGTCTTGGTAGAGTTGAATCATTTGTGAATCTTTAGTTTACTTTGGTACAAGTCAATTATATCTATATACACCATTGTAAACACATTATGGATTCGATTTTGATAGAATAACAGAAAATCATTTCACAATGCTCATGGACTCTGTTATGCAATTGGGATTTCTGTTTGATTTACGCATTTACGGTATATGCTTTACAATTCTAATAAATAAACAAAAGCGTAATTAATTAACTAATTGATTTTACATATTCATAGGAAAAAAACTCACTGTTCCATTAAAGTTGATGAACGAATCAATTTCTAAGGAATCACATATGTCATTATCATAAATTTGTAACACGCCCAGGCTGGTTACTTCAACTTTCCAACCTCAAAGTTGGTTCGTCTCAAAATTCTAGCGGTTCAAAGGCATTCACTCTTGCTTTTTCCCCCTTTTCTTCAATCTTTTGGTCTGCTATAAGCATTTTTCATTTAACTATATTATTTTGAAGCTTCTTTAGTTTCTTCCTGCCCCAAAGTGAATCTTTACAAGGAAAGTTGAGATATTATTCTCTTTGATTGATCAGTAGCACAATCTTAGTTTTCTTTTAAGTTATATTTTGTTTTCATATATAAAACTAAAGAAGAGACCCAAATTATGCCAACTGAAAAATACCCACTTTATAGGGTACAGAATTTAGATAGTCTAAATCTGAACTTATTTAGGTAAATTGTTTTGATGACAAAATCGTAAATAAAAGAAAATCCAATTTTTTTATGTTTTGACCAAAATATCATTCATACTTTCGTGTAATTGAGTAAAATAAATAATGCATCATAGGCTAAAATACCATGCGATTGGTTAGTCCATGAAACTAACTTATTTGAACCAGCAATTTAATAAATGGTGATCAGATGTTGTAAAAAAAAAAAAAAATGCATCATAGGCTAAAATACCATGCATGCCATCAGATAAAATTTACTTTCATATCAATGAATATATACAACTAACCCGCTCGCTATATCGTAATATCGAATAAAATAACATATCATCGTCGAATGAAATAGCATATTGTTTGTTGGATCCGCGCTAAAGCCTTAACAGTTTGAGAGTTTGTGATCTTAACACCAAAGTTATCAATACCTAAATGAGTTCTAATTATGAAAACAGTAAAGTTAAGATCATTTACCTAATTATGAAAACGGTAAAGTTATCTAGTGCATAATCCTTATTTCTATGATATTATTATATTTACAGTAGTTAAATGGATGTAAATTGCTCTTCATGAAAACATTTATTTCTCCAGCAACAACATGAAGGCCCACAAGTCGAATATGTCAAAGAAAGAAAAAAGAGGCTTCTTAATGGTCTTCATGTGGTCTTGAGAGTTGAGCCTATTCTCAAGGCCCATTTCATAAATGAAAATAAAGTATTAAGAATGTAAATAGAAAGACCAAACAACAACACTCACCCAAAAAAAAAAGACCAAAAGAGCAACACTCAAATCAGCAGCTATCACAAAACAACTTAATTGACCTCTAAAAGTAAGCAGTTAAACTCTAAAAGCAGTTTCATTTTCCACTTTTCATTCCCTATACAACCCAATTGAGAATATTGAAGAAAAAGAAACAAAATGATTTCTGTTCTAAAAAGGACAAGAGGAGAAAGGAAAGATCAACAACTAGTTGAGTCAGAAGAAGAACCTAGAAAGTAGAAAAAGCTTCAACAAGAAGACCCTTTTTCTGCATTTTGCAAACCCTTTTGTTGAATGTAGAAGAAAGACTCTTTAGACAGTTAAAAAACACTAATAATCTGCTCGTAGAAACTTCTCGTACTCGGTCCCATTCAATGTCTTGTTTATATCTTCCCAGTTCTTGATGTGATCTGACAAATCCCCTCTGTGTATTTTCACCTGCCTGCTCGACAAATCTTTCACAGGAATGTTCAAAAACTCTTGAACTTGTTTCAATCTCTGCATCAAAACCCCAAAGTAATCAACATCTGTTATCAGAGAAGAGGCAGAAAAAGTAAAAATCTCTTGATTCATACATAAAGTTCAATCCTTTGATTGCCTCGAAACCTTACCGTTCGATTTGTTATGAGATCTTCGTAGAAGACAACGATATGACGGGTGGTATTGAAANTAGGAGAAACAGTACAAAAAGCTATTCTCGATGCAAAGGAATGGCAATCAGCACAAGAAATCGTACCCAAGAGTCCGAAGACGAAGCCGCTGTTCAGAAGACAGCAAAGAGATCTAGAAGAAATCATCTGCAGAACGGACGCAGCCTGGAGAGTAGAGACCAAATCTGCGGGTTTGGGATGGATCTTCCTCCGAAATCATCGAACAATTACGCAGGGATCGAAACCTGTTCAACATGTAGTTTCCCCTCTTACGGCGGAGGCCCTGGCAATGAGAGAAGCTCTCACTCATGCAGCGAGTGAAGGTTTCGAGAAGCTCCGAGTCGAATCGGATTCACTTCAATTGATCCAAGCGATCAACTCAACTAGCCAAATCACAGAGATCTTTGGAATTCTCCATGACATCTCTCAACTATCTTTTCTCTTTCAAGTTTGTTCTTTCAACTTCATCTCAAGATCAGAAAACACTTTAGCGGATGGCCTGGCAAAACAATCGCTCCAATGTGTACCGGTTGGGACCGGTTAACCCATTTTCGGTTTGGTTTAATTGCAATTATTTGATCAAAAAAAAAAATCATAACATTGGAAATTTTAAAATTGTTGATCATAATCTCTACCAACTTCTCGAATCTGTTAATGACATGCACACGCAAACTTGGTCTTATAATATTATATATGGGGTATTTCTCATAACCATACCATCTAAATATGTGAAAGTATCGATAAATTCAAATGTTGATCATAATTTCCACAATAAAATGGTTGGAAACGAAAAAAATCCACAGTAAAATAAATAGATATAGACACCAATCTTGAAAAGTCTAGGAGTTTACTTAAAGAAAAGGGAAACGAAGTAGACGAAGAGTTTTGAAGAAAGAACAAAAAAAAAATGGAAAATGAGGAACATATGCTAACTAGGAAATAGGAATAACTTGAAATCAGAAAACATGCGTTAGTGTTCGTTGGTTAAGGAAGTGAGCAGGAATGAAAACAAAGATAACTGTAAAAAGAAAAATCATGTGTAATTTTCCTATGAGTAGAAATCTTGGGATTAGGGTTCGATCTTCATCATTATAAGAGAATCTGTAACGTGATTTGGAGGGTGCCCACCAAAGAAGAGAAAATTAGAATTTGTAACGTCAGAATTATCAGTATAATTGGGAGGTTTGTGTAAGTATTGCGAACAAGTAACGGATTTATCAAAGTATAGAGTTGGTGAAGTCTTGATAGAGTTAAATTATTTGTAAATCGTTAGTTTACTTTGGTACAAGTCAATTATATCTATATACAATATTGTCAACACATTATGGATTCGATTTTGATAGAATAACAGAAAATCATTTCACAATGTTCATGGACTCTGTTAATTGGGATTTGTGTTAAATTAACTAATTGATTTTACATATTCATAGCTAGAAAAAAAAAACTCAATATTCCATTAACGTTGATGAACGAATCAATTTCTAAGGAATCACACATGTCATTATCATAAATTTGTAACACGCACAGGCTGTTTCCTTCAACTTTCCAACCTCAAAGTTGGTCCGTCTCAAAAATTCTAGCGGTTCAAAGGCATTCACTCTTGCTTTTTGCCCCTTTTCTTCAATCTTTTGGTCTGCTATAAGCATTTTTCATTTAACTATGTTATTTTGAAGCTTCTTTAGTTTCTTCCTGCCCCAAAGTGAATCTTTACAAGGAAAGTTGAGATATTATTCTCTTTGATTGATCAATCTTAGTTTTCTTTTAAGTTATATACTATAATTTTGTTTTCATATATAAAACTAAAGAAGAGACCCAAATTATGCCAACTGAAAAATACCCACTTTATAGGGTACAGAATTTAGATAGTCTAAATCTGAACTTATTTAGGTAAATTGTTTTGATGACAAAATCGTAAATAAAAAAAAATCCAAATTTTTTATGTTTTGACCAAAATATTCATACTTTCGCGTAATTGAGTAAAATAAATAATGCATCATAGGCTAAAATACCATGCATGCCATCAGATAAAAATTACTTTCATATCCATAAATATATACAACTAAACCGCTCGCTATATCATAATATCGAATAAAATAACATATCATCGTCGAATGAAATAGCATATTGTTTGTTTGATCCGCGCTATTTGAGAGTTTGTGATCTTAACACCAAAGTTATCAAAACAATTTAACTAAATGAGTTCTAATTATGAAAACAGTAAAGTTAAGATCATTTACCTAATTATGAAAACGGTAAAGTTATCTAGTGCATAATCCTTATTTCTATGATATAATTATATTTGCAGAATTGCAGTAGTTAAATGGATGTAAATTGCTCTTCATGAAAACATTTATTTCTCCAGCCCACAAGTCGAATATGTCAAAGAAAGAAAAAAGGAGGCTTCTTAATGGTCTTCTTGTGGTCTTGAGAGTTGGGCCTATTCTCAAGGCCCATTTCATAAATGAAAATAAAGTATTAAGAATGTAGTAAATAGAAAGACCAAACAACAGACCCAAAAAAAAAGACCAAAAGAACAAAACTCAAATCAGCAGCTATCACAAAACAACTTAATTGACCTCTAAAAGTAAGCAGTTAACTCTAAAAGCAATTTCATTTTCCACTTTTCATTCCCTATACAACCCAATTGAGAATATTGAAAGAAAAAGAAACAAAATGATTTCTGTTCTAGAAAGGATAAGAGGAGAAAGAAAAGATCAACAAACTAGTTGAGCAGAAGAAGAACCTAGAAAGTAGAAAAAGCTTCAACAAGAAGACCCTTTTTTTTTTTTTGCATTTTGCAAAACCCTTTTGTTGAATGTAGAAGAAAGACTCTTTAGACGGTTAAAAACACTAATAATCTGCTCGTAGAAACTTCTCGTACTCGGTCCCATTCAATGTCTTGTTTATATCTTCCCAGTTCTTGATGTGATCTGACAAATCCCCTCTGTGTATTTTCACCTGCCTGCTCGACAAATCTTTCACAGGAATGTTCAAAAACTCTTGAACTTGTCTCAATCTCTGCATCAAAACCCCAAAGTAATTAACATCTGTTATCAGAGAAAAGGCATACAAAGACAAAAATCTCTGATACATAAAGATGGTAAATTTAAAATAAAAGTACAAAACTTTTCTCTTGAAACCTTACCGTTCGATTTGTTATGAGATCTTCGTAGAAGACAACGATATGACGGGTGGTATTGAAATATTCTAAAGCCTTTGCAGCTAAATTCTCTGTTTCTTGTAAATCGTGGATCAACGATGTTGAGTTGATCGCCGGCTTATACCTAGAAAGTGCATCTGCCTGCAGTGGAATTCTAAGGATCAAGAAACCAATCCAAACCAAGAATCCCAAAAAAAAAACAAAACGAAAACATCTGTATGCGTGTAATATATAAACCTCTTGAGGAGAATGAACATGAGACTTGTGAGTTCCATTCAATAGCTTCGCGTAGCGATCATACGAATTCGCCAACACAGAAACCATTCTTCTTAGAGGGTTCTTTCTGAATAGGAATATAGCCGAGACACCTCTTCGGTTAAAGTAATCTACTATCTCTTTATGGTTATCCAACAAACCCTGCAACATAATCACATCAAACAAAATTATAAAACCGAAAGTGATTTGGTTAAGCATCCATTTGAATCCGAAACGATTCAATGCTTGTTCTTGTTACCTGGTTAAGCATCCATTTGAATCCAATTGCAGCAGAGCATTCGTTCTTTGAAGCGCTCGTGAACACATCGAGGTTATAAACTCTGTCGAGAGTCTGAACGATTGAAGAAACGTTTTTTCTTCGATCCAAAACCGAGAAGATCTCACCGTTAGAGCTAACATTGTTATGACTATTCAACAACGTTTCGAACCAACCGCTTCCTGATCTCTGCATCGACAATATCGCAAAGAACCTCACCGGATTATGCCCACATTCAGCTCTGTTTATAGGAAAACACAAACAAAGATTTGAACAGACAAGCAAAACGGAAAAGAGTTTGAAAATGTAGACCAAGAACAGAGATGATAATAGATAGTAGTACCTATTAAAAGTCTGTGGCTTTGGGTAGTGAATCCGAGTAACAACGTGTAACGAGTGGGAATCAACAGGGTTTGGAACAAGTTGGGAGCTTTGGAGATTGACATTACCAAACTGTTTTAAGCAAACGGAGCAGATGTAGAGACCACAAACCATAGCAAACACCAAAACTATCATCCTTAAGAACAATGGTGACCTCTTTGGTGGCTTTATAACAATAGCTGCACTGTCCTGTTACATCAACATCACAATCAGTCTTTAAATTGCAGAGACTTAAAGCAGAGAGGATATTAAACCCTAATTTAAACAGTTTTAAAGTGAATCTTCTTCCCCAGTTGCTTTCTCTAGGGTTTTTGTTTTTGTTATTCTTTTTCCTCTTTTCAAAATTAGGTACAAGATTTGGTTCAAATTAAAGGTTGGAATCAAGAATATAGAAAAAAGATAGATACTAATTCCAAAAATCAAAACCAATTAATAAAAAAAAGAAAAAAAAAAAAAAAAAAAAAAAAAAAAAAAAAAAAAAAAATTAAAAAATAAAAAAAAAAAAAAAAAAGATTTTGCAGGTAGATTCCATTAGTAGAACATACATGCATAGATACCCAGAAGCTTAAATCACAAAAAGATATATGTAAGAGAGAGAGAGAGAAAGAAAAAAAAAAAACAAAAAAAAAAAAAAAAAAAAAACAAAAATAAATAAAAAAAAAAAAAAAAAAAAAAAAAAAAAAAAAAAAAAACAAAATAAAAGAAACAAAAAAGAAAAAAAAAAAAAAATCCAAATCCAGAAAAAAAGAAAAAAAAAAGAAAGAAAAAGAAAAAAAAAAAAAAAAAACAAAAAAAATTAAAAATAAGAAAAAAAAAAAAAGATTTTGTATAATATAAAGTTTACCTCGTGGAAAGTCGAGCCACTGTCATTAAAACATGGGGACTGTCTTTTTCTCCTTCGCTAATTAATCTCAGAATATGATAATTAAATTCTGTTTAATCAAAATTTAATTTCGATTTCCCTTTCTCCACAAAGTCAAGATTAGCAAAGCTTTCGGATCAGGAAATTATATTATTAAGCTATTAATATATTTCCTGATTTTGGGATTTGACTTGTTAATACAGTGTATATCTATCTCATTTGTTGCAATTACGTAAGTTCCTGAATTAGTTTTGAGTTAGTAGTAAATTAGAAAGAAATTTAAAGGTGTAAGCATTTATTTCGAATTTAACTAATTAACTTATTTAATGAATAAATTTAAACTAAAGTGGAAAATGTGTGAGCCAGAGCCTCTGTCACGCGCGACCATCTGGAGTTTCTGAACGTTACACTTTTGGTCTTTTGTTTTATAGTTTTTGCTTCTTAATTACTCAGATTTTTAATTAAATAGCTATGTTCGTCTTTGGTTTAGAAACTTTAAATCAATACTAGTGCACTACTTTACACAAAGGAATAATAATGACAAAAAATTATTCCAAGGTAATTCTTTGTTATTAAATTTGAATAAATCTTTTAAAAATTAGAGATATTTAATCAACTTTCCTTTAGGACAAACCATGATTGCAACGTTACATTGTCTTCATTTACTTACCTTGTTAAGCGGATGTTATTATGTCCCTTTTCGTCTAATTGTTTATATAGGTTCTGTTTATTCGGTCATTCGATTTATATATAAATTACAACTTTTACCCATTGAACGAGTTTTGTGGGCTCCGGGAGGAGAAGGAAAGAGACTTTTGAAGTTTTCCAATATTTTTTCTATTAAAAATGTTGTTACTTTGGAAGTGTTAATCAAGAAATATAGTAAAACAAATAGTTGTAATGCTAAATTTAAAAAAAAAACAATCCTAAAGCAGCTAAGAGGAATTAGGATCATTTTGGTAATTAATAACCAAAACAGAAAAAAATTAACAAAGTAACCAAAAAATTAAAGAGAAATAGAGAGAGATAGACAGATAAATTGGTTACTTTGTAGATTTTGATTTATTTTATGGTTATTGAACAAAATTTCTCATAAGTTCACCTAAAATATTAAAATAATACTATTAATTTATTAAAGAGAGTAAGTACATTGTCATAAATTTAGCCACAGGAGATACAAACGCATAAATGACAAAAGAAAACAAATGCAAACACATTAAAGTTCGAGCTACCGACACCGTACGTTATAACTGGTCGGCTTATAAAACACAATCGATACTGTTTATTTGGTCTTTACGAGAATTCATGTAACACTCCAATTCCAAATCACATGAAACTATGCTTCATCGTAGTTTCTAACTTTCCAAATCTATATAATACTAATTCAGTGTATAATTTAAAGTTTTGTTACTAGTATAAAATAGTGTAGCCTGGCTTGTCGCAGTTTGAGACGGTCCAGTGATGGTTCATGGTTGCGCCTTATTTGAGCAAAACCCTCAATCCCAATTATTATAGCCCGAGGCTAGTGTGATGGCATACGTCGATGGTATCTATTATATCTATCTATATGACTATATATACATATATATTTCTGTAATTAGAATATCATTATTAGGGTTAGGCATGCTGCATGCTGCATGCAAATAAAAATATAAATGAAATATATACAGATATATTATCATTATTAGAAATTGTCATGCGATATAATTTGCATAGTTCATCATGACTTACATACAATCATGATATAATTTGCAATGTTTTCCCCCATCGTTATACAGACGAAAAGAAATACTAAATATTGGAAAAAAGCAGCCTCAATTATTAATCACCCACCAAATTAGTTGTATTAGTTGATTATTAGCGTTTTGAATAAATGTATCAGTTTTCTTGTTCTAAAAAAGAAAAACAAAAACAAAAGAGAAGAGAAGAAAAGCTTATTTGTTTAATATTCCTAAGAAGCGAAAAGGATTTGGGTTGGTATCACATGGTTCGAGCGTCTGAACGTTTGAGTGGGATCCAAATGGTGCGAAGACTTGAGGTCCATGGAATCGAGTGCAGACAAACTATTTTTCTTTCCCTGTGTTTGATAAAGATGTATTTTTTATTTNGTGTAGCCTGGCTTGTCGCAGTTTGAGACGGTCCAGTGATGGTTCATGGTTGCGCCTTATTTGAGCAAAACCCTCAATCCCAATTATTATAGCCCGAGGCTAGTGTGATGGCATACGTCGATGGTATCTATTATATCTATCTATATGATGACTATATATACATATATATTTTTGTAATTAGAATATCATTATTAGGGTTAGGCATGCTGCATGCAAATGAATATATAAATGAAATATATACAGATATATATTATCATTATTAGAATTTGGCATGCGATATAATTTGCATAGTTCATCATGACTTGCATACAATCATGATATAATTTGCAATGTTTTCCCCCATCGTTATACAGACGAAAAGAAATACTAAATATTGGAAAAAAGCACCCTCAATTATTAATCACCCACCAAATTAGTTGTATTAGTTGATTATTAGTTTTTTGAATAAATGTATCAGTTTTCTTGTTCTAAAAAAGAAAAACAAAAACAAGAGAGAACAAAAGAGAAGAAAAGCTTATTTGTTTAATATTCCTAAGAAGCGAAAAGGATTTGGGTTGGTATCACATGGTTCGAGTGTCTGAACGTTTGAGTGGGATCCAAATGGTGCGAAGACTTGAGGTCCATGGAATCGAGTGCAGACAAACTATTTTTCTTTCCCTGTGTTTGATAAAGATGTATTATTTTTTTTTGTTGGGTGTAATGATAAAGATGTATTTGTTACGGGAATATTAGTTTTGTTGGTAGAGATGTATTTGTTATGACAAACTATTTCTTTAACAAAAAAAATATTAGTTTTGTTGACTGTTGGGTTTTGGTTGACGAAGGAGTTTTTGCTACCAAACATCAACATCAGGTTTGGTTGAGTGAGGAGTTTTTGGATCTGAAGATTACGAATTCTAAGTGGCGCTTAGAAAAAATACCATATTATATAATTTTTTGAGAAAGAAATATTTTTTTCCTATAAAATAACGATCAATTATTTTATACCATATTATATGTTATGATCCATTTTTATAAAATAATGATAAAAATATTACAAAATACTGTTCTGAGATATTATAAAACTCATACATGGTTCAACAAAATTATTTTTTTCGAATTTTTAGATCGGAGAACCGCATATCCTTTCAGAAAATAAACCAAATGTTCCATTTTTTGAAAAGATAAGGTTCTCTAATCCAAAACTTCAAAAAAAGTTTTGTTGAGCCATGTCATAAGTTTTCTAATATTTCAAATTGTTTATTTTTGATATAGACGTTGAAACATAAAAATATTCATAATTATCCAAATTTCATATAAATTAGCAAAAAATAGCGTGGATTATATTTTAATTCGTGTTTTAAATAATATATTTTGGACTTTAATTTTGATAATTAGTTTTTTCTCTCGCTTTTTTTAAGAATAATTATTTTATTTGATTTTTTTTATGATCTTTATAGTTTTTTCTATACATCATCCACTTATTATATGGTTCAATGTATTTTAATAGTTAGATTAATATTTATTTGTATTATTTCACTATTTGATAGTTTCTGTAAAAGAATAATTGAAGTGTACCAATAAGAAGAGTTGATGTGTCAATACCGGAGAGCCTCTTCATCTACATAGTATAAATAGTTATGGAAATTAAATTTTATGTTTACTATTTAATGATTTTAAAGTATTTTAATACAAATTAAATATTTTTTATATAATTTATAGTTGGACATGTGCCAGTTTTTCATTTGATTGGCGTCGATTTATATGTCAGATTTAGTTTCGTTTGGCCAAAAAAAAAACTGATGAGGCAAAGCCTAGCAAAACAAGAATACAATGGAATTGTGTGCGACAAGAACAAAAATGGTCTGTTATATTTTATTTTTAGCCCGGAAATTTGACAAAGGCCCAAATGTTCTGAAACCCATTTCTTTTGCTTGATTCGATCTAAAGTTAAAGCTCGTCTATATTTAAACAGCCCAATACGTTTTTCTTTTTGACATTAAAAAGCCCGATACTTTTTCACGGAATAGTATGCTGTTCTTATTTTTGTAAAATTTGCATTTTGAGAAAGCTTACGAATGAAAAATTCAGAAACAACCTCCATTATTAGTGCTATCTGAAAATCGAGAGATAATTTGATAAATACCAGAGTTCTTTTGTCGAAAACTGTGTACTCGTTTAAATTTGTTAGAGAAAAAGATAATATGCGATTGAAAGTTAAAAGGCGGGAAAAGTCTGAGGTTAGACAGTTAAAGAAGTTTGTTTGTATTCTGTATAGCGTAATGCCCAAGAATAAGAGGAATGTTTCAAGCAGCGAAGATAAGTCAGTCGATAAATGTCAAATCAGATTTTGATAAATTTCTAAAATATTTTTCTTTATATAGCAAGTCAAATCACATTTTGTCGCTATGCCTTGTTGCTTAAATAATTAAATGGTCAGACATATGTACAAAAAACAATGATATTTCAAATTTAGGAATTTTTATATAAATTGTGAGAGGAAGAGAAAGAGCCACGAAGAGATCAAGGAGAGAGCCTTCCCTCTGTGAAAACAAAACATACAAACTTAGAACATCTCCGTTGGTGTATCTTAAGAGAATATCTTAAAAATAAAAAAATGAAAAAAATAGAAAAGAAAGAGAGTAACTAGATACGCTTCTTAAATTTCTTATCTAAGATACGATTCTAAGAGCATGTGCAATGGTTAAAACTTAAGAATTGGTTCTTAGTTAATATTTAATTATAAAAGAAAAGAGAGAGAGAATGGTAAGAGAGCGAAAGGAAGAAAGAAACTAAGAATTGGTTCTTAATTAAGAATCAAGTCTTCACTATTCATTCAATTTTAATTTTTTTTTATTCTAAGAACCCACTTAAGAACCACCATTGTTCATGGTCTTAGAGCAACCCCAATGGTAACAACATAGTATGGTGTCTTAATGATAAAATAATAATATTTTGTGTACATTTTGAATATAAGACACTTTGTTAAAATTTGTTGTTTTTGAGTTTACAATGGAGACACTTTGGATGGGTGTCTTAAAAACCAAATATTTTTTTTAAAAAAAAATTAAGTAAAAATATAATATATTGAAACATAATACATTTTCAAAAATATAACGAACTTTCTTCGCGATTTCGCATCTTCAGTAAAATAATCGTTCCATAATTTGATGTGGCCTTCTTCGAAATTTTTTTCAATATAGGCTCGTTTTTTCTTTGATTTTGTTGGCTTTTGACGAATAGCAATGAGCTTTTCGAATGTTTCCTCGAAAGTTTGATCAAATTTTTCATTGAAAGCTTGATCAAATTTTTCATCGAAAGCTTGATCAAAATTTTCATCGAAAGTTTGATCGTAAGGGTCATTGGAAGAAGAGGTCATTTGAAAATATAAAAGTGTTGAGAGATGAAGAAAAAAGGAATGAATATTTTCTTGTTGGTTTCGTTTACAAGAGATGGAAAGAAAGAGATGAATAATTTATGTTGGTTTGGTTTACAAGAGATGGAAAGAAAGAGATGAATAATATTAAAGTCATCCAATAAAGAACTGCCACCTGGGCGTTCTTAACTAAGAACATGTGTCTTAATTAAGATCTGTTCTAAAGTTTAAGACACCCAAAATAATTAATTTAATCCCTTTTATTGTTAAGAACTTTGTATAAGACACTCAAGTGTTTGGGTTGGGGTTGGTGTAAGAGATTGCTTACACTTGTCCATTTATTTTTAGCTCATTCCTTCTATATTTTAAATAGTAATTAAATAAATAATTTATATTAATAATCTAATGATAAGAAACGCTGAAATATGCTTTTGCCGATGGAGATGGTCCTAATATATTTCATTTTGAACTTTTCCAATGTATATTCATTTATATCCTCAAAACTTAATCCAAAACAAAATAGTCTATACAGTGGACCTGTGTGATTTGTGACATTTTGCGATTGTGACATAGATTTATTCAGGCTATAACTAAATGCTATTAATCGGCAAAGTATGAGAAGAAAGACGGCTAAAACGAACGTTAATTTTTGTTGTTAGAGGCTAAAGAATGTTATCAACTGTTTGAGGAACTAGAAGAGTGAGAAGATAGATATCATACGTGGCAGTAAATGAGGGGTTGACGTACGTAAGTATCCACGTGGTAACCTCCAAGAGACAGCGATGGTCCGATGGACCATGAAGAAGGGCACACACGTTAAGATCACTTCTTCAGAGTTCTTCTCCAAGTTATATTTACTCTTCTCCTACCGGAGAAACGACGCCACAGTTTAATGTATTGTGTTTTATTTACATGTAACTGTGATACTTTAACATGTAACTATCTTAATACGTAAACTTAACTTTACGTCTAGAATATATATATATCCCTGTTCTCGGTTAAGACTTTACAATGATTGAAACAATTTAAACTTTTATATGGATCCAATCAACTGCTTTGACTAATCTATTCAAATAAGTTATCATAGAATGGTCCAGTGTATAGGAAAGTTTACGTATGGTGACATGTTTTCAATCGATTATGTATTAATTAATATTCGATTGATTGGTCCGCGTACATTAGCTGGTATCCAACCAACGTATATCGTTGTGTTTATACATATTCGATGTGTATACATACGTGGACAGGGACATGCATTATTTATGCGTATACGTAGGTAAACGTACGTAAATGTATTTGANTGGTATCCAACCAACGTATATCGTTGTGTTTATACATATTCGATGTGTATACATACGTGGACAGGGACATGCATTATTTATGCGTATACGTAGGTAAACGTACGTAAATGTATTTGATTTTGAGGCCCTAGCTATTTGTATAGCTTAAGATGTAGCTTGTCCTCTTCTCCTTGTCCACCATCATGCTAATTATCGATGGGTGTATATATTTATTACAATTTGGATACATCGTCTGTATATTTATTAACTCTAACTTATTATGTACTGGCGCCATTTTTTTCTCCGGCTTAATTTGCATAATCCATCAATTTATGCTATAATTGGGTCTTCAAATAATTTATCCTATTCCTATATATGCACATGGCAAGCTATATATTGCCTTATGGCGTATTATTATTGGACACAAGTCCATGACACAATACACAGTTATAAATAATGTCTTTACAAAATGTAGAATCAAAATACCATACCATCTGGTTTTATAACATTTGCTTCCAATACAATGCTAAAGAAAAATATTTGCCCAGAACTTTTGAGAGATATTTTCAGTGTTTTGAAGGCAATCATTTAATGATACATGTGATGACTCCATAAAGCATGACATGCTTCTTCATTTGGATCTCATCACTAAATTAATCTTTTACATCAACTGGGTGAACTAGCCACATTTTGATTTTTGTTTTAACACTGATTTATTAATCTATACAAAGCCACATTTGGATTAAAAGATAATAATATGTATATACGTTCCAATAATGTTGATATGTTTCGTACGCAACGCATGAAAGTTTTGTTTGTTTTTATTACATAAGAAAATACTGGCGCAGAAGAAAACCACGTGAATAATGCAATTCTTCATGTCTCCATCGGTTTGATGCATAATCGAAGAAGAAAGATGAATCCACTTTAGTTAAATTTTATAAAATTATTTTTAAAAAAACTTTCGTGAGTCTCCCTTTCGGAAAGAGAGACTTGTAGGGTAATTTGCAGCCTTGGGAAATCCAGAGGAAGAAAAATACTTAAAAAAAAGTGATCTGTTTTCTTTTCCCCACTATAATTGAGTTGGTTGAATAATATTTTTAAAGTACCCGGAAAATACATCACTTTATTTTCCTTTATTTATTGCTTAGAATAAAAACGTAACCTTTTTTCTTTAATTATATAAAGTTGTCCCTTTGGCATGTGAAGTTATAAACTCAATTTGATCAAATCTACCTCTTGTTACTGGTTATTATTTCACAATTTCATCAACTATATGTGGCGCAGTATATAATTTTTCAATAATTTATGACGGGGACATATATTTTTAAATTGACGAGTTTAGGATCCGGAAGAAATATCGTGTTGATTATTGGAATGAATATATAAGGTAAATAAAAACTTAAGCCATCTAGTAATAGAATAAATAATGGAGGAATGTCAAAGTTGCTTCGCGATTAGGTTTGCATAAACGTTTAAACACAAACTTTCTAAAAACTACACCATATTCCGTTTCGAATCATTTTGTTGTAGTTTTATGTATTATAGATTATATATTGTATCCATTCATTGTAAATGGTTATAATTTATAAAGATATCAATATTTTTTTGCTATAACTGAAAAGAAAAGAAAAGAGAAGGATACATAGAAAGTGTTTTGTAGACTTGTAGTCAATAGCGAACTAACATTTATACGTAATTACAAATTATGATCATGATAGACTTTATTCATTATAAATTTTCGTGCCCACACTATACATATCACTAAAGATCCCATGTGCCATTGTCTGCATTCACTTAAGTCTTTTTCGTTTTATTGGATATCTTTTCCCTCTATAACAAATCATTTAGATGTGTCGCAAATTCACTTTTCATGATCGACACAGACTTTATAGTTGGATAAACTTTGGGACATATCTTCAAGTAATGTTTCTCGATATAATTTGGGATGTAGTGGTCTTTTTGTTAAAGTATCGGTTTCTTCAAATATCTTTACAGTATCCTTCTCGCTTGTTTAATTATACTTTTCTGTTTGTTAGTCTAAGTATAACAAACAGAAACTTTTATATATAATAATTGAAAGCAGAAATTGCCACCGTTTCACCAAAAAAAAAAAAAACATTTAAAATATATACAAACAATATTGGATGTTAATTGGCAAGTTTTGCATCGTATACAATTGGCAAGTAATTTTAGCAATTTGCAACAGTCACGAGAACATTGCACAAAAATTCACATTATTGTTATGTGGGTGCAAAACAAAAGAGAGACAGTTAAGTAATGATTGAGTAGGCTCGTGGGGAATACTACTATTATTAAATTTAATGGTATGATGGATATTCAGACAGTGTATCGTGTGAATTCAAGAATTAATATAGGACGATGAAAAATAAGATTCACAAGAGGACAAAAGACGATGAAAAAATGGACAATAGATCAAAAGAGTAAGACTACTTTTTGTAAAGTACTGTCAAACACTCTTTTACTGTATTTTTTCGGTGTATAGCACATATAAGAATTTGTACTCTTTGAAATTAATAGAAGTTATATGTTTGTCAAAAAAAAAAAACGACGATGGATATTAATTAATAATTTGTAAATTTATTTTACTTATTTATTAATAAATACTCTCTATGTTTTTAAAAGAAAATTATTTTGAAAATTTTACACATATTAAAACTTGATTATAAATGTATTATTTTTTGTAATTAACAATTTCCTATAAATTTAAACCAATAATAATTCAGAAAATTCAATTAATTTTCTTAAAATTTACAATTTTTCATCATTCACTAAGAAAAAATGTATAAAAAACTTAAAATATCTATTTTTGGTTAAATTCAGAATTTTTTTCTTAGAACAGAGAGAGTATTCATTTCTTATTTAGTAAAGCAAATTAAGTGCCAGTACACCATTTATACCCCTGAGGCCCTGACCTCCCATTAAAATACTGTCCCACTTGATATTAATAATCCATTTTTATGTATCCGTAATGTCAATATTTTTTGTTTTCACTGTGTATATGAATATCTAAGCATGTGAATATGTTTGTGCATGTACGTATTATATTGCCACAACAAATCATAGCATGTTACAGCATTCATTTCGTTATCACCTAACTGTTAAATACCGTCATGGCCCTAGATTTATTGTGTATTTGTACCCTCCGTTTTTCCTTATTAAGATATGTCGACCCCCTTATATATAAAATTAAATTTTATTTTATGACGATATAGTAAAACTAATAAATACGACTATATTGTATGTTTTATAAATATTAGAATCCAAACAAAAAAAAAACACGTAAAAAATTCTCATCATGGAAAATTAAATAGTTTGGGATCGTCCCGTCGATGGTATTTTCGTTATTTCTCTGTAAAGCTAGGAATGTTATTGGCATTTCATATATAAACTCCCAATTATTACCACTAAAGATAAACAAATCCCGATCTTATCTTAAAACCACGAGAATTATTCTCATTCTCTCTTTCCTTCGTTGATTCCATTGGAAAAGTAAAAACAATTATACTACTACTACTAGTATTAAAAATAAACAAAAACCTATTAATCCATAATCCAAATATTCGAATTCGTTATTCGAGGGAGAACAAAAAAAAGAAAAAGATATGCACCACCGATTCTGAAACGTTTGAGGCCGTTAAGCGTTAAGAACGTAGTGATTGAAGCACACGTGTCGATCGTATAGGCTATAAGTTTTTGATCTATATAAACGGCGCCGTCAAATTTCCCGTTACATATTCAGCCTCCCTCATGGTCCCCACCACACCAATACCATTCCTTCTTCGCACGAGGCTTTTTTTCTCAGTGAAAGTGACAGAGAGTAGATCGTGGCCGTTAATAATTACGATCGTCGTCACAAGTAGTATAACAGAACAAACCAATGGTACAAGGAGCTAGAGAGAGAAAACACGCACGCACAACGAGAGAGAGAGAGAGAGAGAGAGAGAGAGAGAGAAATCTAGGAGAAGGTGACGTCGGAGATCAATGGCGGCGGCGGGAGAGGTAAGTGTGAGAGGTAGGAGAAGAGAACGAGATGCGGCGGAAGAAAACGAAGCGACGAGGACGCCGACGACGCCGACGCCGACGGTGAAACGAAGGAAGCTGGAGGAGGAAGTAGATCTAGAGTCCAGGATAATCTATTCTCCGTGTGTACAGGCAACGAATCGCGGTGGAATCGTGGCGAGAAATTCGGCCGGTGCGTCGGAGACTNATCCAAGCTCTTTTGTTGGCACGGTAGTGACAATTCAAGTTATCCATGTTGACATTCTTGAAACAACGTGGCTTTGCATATTTTCCAATAATCCATAAAGGAATCTTTTCAGACCCATCTTCATTGCAGCAAATAACCACCGTTAGCCTTTCCTTGTCTTGCTTTTTTCCTTCAAGTTGTTTCGTTGCAAGAGAATGATCAGCTTGTAATCTATAAAACAAACCAGTTTCATCCATATTAAAAACATCTTTCATAGGGAATTTATCTATTGTTTCCCTTATAGCTTCAAGTTTCTTCTCCATGTCTTGTACATCAACAGAACCACTCTCTCCAAAACGACGAAAAGACTTGATGCCATGTCGTGTTTTGAATTTTTCAAGCCAGCCTTGAGAAAATTGTTGCTCCGAATCTTGTTGAGGGTATACAAGTTTCATTGTCTCTTTTGCCTTCTCCAAAATTAGCTCTCCAGACATATTCACATGATCTTGGTATTGGAGAAACCACTCAAACAGAACTTTCTCCATCTCTGGAAATTTTGCTGGTTTATGCCGCTTGGTATCTCTTCCTATTTCCAAGTTACTTGAAAGATATTCAGCTGATCGTTTGAGTGTGTTTGAGATTGTACCTTGACTAATTTTTAGATGATACTTTTCTGCAAGCCACAATTGCAAATCCTTTTGAGTGCATCCTGTATTATCTCTTTTGTACTCACATAATTCTTTGCGTATTTGATCCGTCATTGTTGATTTTGCAACACCTTTTAGATGGGAAGCCATTGCTAAGAATGTGTGAATGGAGAAAAATAGTTAATCAAAAGTATTATAACAAAGTCTCGTGCAAGATATAAACATACGTAAGGAACTTTAACAAAAAACAAAGAGGAAACTTATAAGATATTATTTTCAAAATGGAATATTAACATAAAAAAATATGTAAACAACAAAGTATAAGAAAATTTTAATAAAATAGAATTTTATAGAATTATGGACCAAACCGGAAATCTCTCTATAAATTAATAAATTATTAATTTATCGATAAATTAATAATTATTAATTTATCGATTAATTAATACCTCTATAAATTAATAAAATATCATAGTCCCAACATTATTAATTTATAGAGGTTTTACTGTATATTGTATGTTTTATAAATATTAGAATCCAAACAAAAAAACGAAAAAAATTCTCATCATAAGAAAATTAAATAATTTGGGATCGTCCGTCGATGGTATTTTCGTTATTTCTCTGTAAAGCTAGGGGTACTATTGGCTTTTCATATATAAAACTCGCAATTATTACCACTAAAGATAAACAAATCCCGATCTTATCTTAAAACCACGAGAATTATTCTCATTCTCTCTCTTTCCTTCGTTGATTCCATTGGAAAAGTAAAACAATTATACTACTAGTATTAGTATTAAAAATAAACAAAAACCTATTATAATCCATAATCCAAATATTCGAATTCGTTATTCGAGGGAAAAAAAAAAGAAAGCAGGATATGCACCGATTCTGAAACGTTTGAGGCCGTTAAGCGTTAAGAACGTAGAGATTGAAGCACACGTGTCGATCGTATAGGCTATAAGTTTTTGATCTATATAAACGGCGCCGTCAAATTTCCCGTTACATATATCAGCCTCCCTCATGGTCCCCACCACACCAATACCATTCCTTCTTCACACGAGGCTTTTTCTCAGTGAAAGTGACAGAGAGAAGATCGTGGCCGTTAATAATTACGATCGTCGTCACAAGTAGTATAACAGAACAAACCAATGGTACAAGGAGCTAGAGAGAGAGAGAACACGCACGCACAACGCGAGAGAGAGAGAGAGAGAAATCTAGGAGAAGGTGACGTCGGAGATCAATGGCGGCGGCGGGAGAGGTAAGTGTGAGAGGTAGGAGAAGAGAACGAGATGCGGCGGAAGAAAATGAAGCGACGAGGACGCCGACGACGCCGACGCCGACGGTGAAACGAAGGAAGCTGGAGGAGGAAGCAGATGTAGAGTCCAGGATAATCTATTCTCCGTGTGTACAGACAGCGAATCGCGGTGGAATCGTGGCGAGAAATTCGGCCGGTGCGTCGGAGACTAGCGTCGTCATCGTCCGTCGGCGAGATTCTCCCGTCGAAGAACAGTGTCAGATTCGTAGCTCGGAGTGCGATTTTGATCGAGCGTCGGTCTCTTGCTGCTCTAGTAATAATAGATCCGAAGAGAAATCCAAAAGGAGGATCGATTTTGTTGATTTCGAGGTGAGCATTGTCGTCGTCTCCTCTCTCTCTCTCTCTCTCTCAGTTGATTTTTGATTTCCAGAATCTCGTTCCATCTTTCAGGAAGGTAACGGTGCTGATCAAACCGAAACGTCGTGGATTTATGATAACTTCAAGACGACGAGGTTTGTTACGGAAATTAAATTTCGATCTCTGGAGTTACGAAAATGTAAAATCGGAATTTCTCATAGATATATAAATGTGATTTTTGATCTCCAAAAATCAGGAGAGATCCATACAGTGAGCAAAACGAGGAATCGATCAACATGGATTCGGCGGCTATGGAGAACCAAGAGGTCGAGTCTCGCCGCCGGTTAAGCTTGCAGAAAAAGAGCCGTGAGACGGTGAAGGAAGCCGAGCTAGAAGATTTTTTCCAGGAGGCGGAGAAAGATCTACGGGATAAGATGCTGGAGTGTTCTAGGAAGTAAGCTTTGATCTAAATTCTCCCATTTCAGCTATGGCAAAATCAAAGATTTTTTTAAAAACTAACGGTTTCGAGAAACATATGGGAAATGGATTTGCAGGTATAACTTCGATTTCGAGAAAGATGAGCCGCTTGGTGGACGATACGAGTGGGTAAAATTGAATCCTTGAAGAGGAGGAAGACGATGATCACTCACCACGTACTTTATTATTCTCTTCTATAATAATAGTAATAATCTATATAAAAAAAAAAAATGTAATCTATTGATTTTTCTTTCCACAAAAAAAAAAATGTAAATATCTCTCATATAAAATAATGGGAAAATTATATAAATAAATGACACTTTTTATCTATAATTTTACATACTTTCACAATGCAAATAGAGCAAGAAAAAGGTGAAACTGAGACGGATGACGTGGTAATGGAATATTACTGTTTATTCATCAGGCTTTTTCAGTGTAACAAAATTATATTTTATTCTCACTTGGATTTACGTGCTTCGCTAGTGAATAGTGAATTAACTGCGAACTTATGATTCACATGCTATTAAAGAAAAATATACTGTAACTATTTCCAGATTCCATTTTTAAATAGTTACAATAAATAAAGACAATACATAACTTAAGGTTTTGAATGGAATACACAGAACAAATGCAGATCAGTTTAAAAGCAGATTAATCTATATTAGGGTTTGAATAGAAGTGCAGAACATATGCACAACATATGCAGATTATCAAAAAGCAGATTGATATACATTTTAATTGCCATTCACCTATTTTTTGCAGAACTAAAAAATAATATTAAAAAATTAAATAATCTGCATGCAGATCAAAACCTTTGTAAATAATCTGATCTGCACATGAAAGAGAAAAAGGAGGTGGACACATACAGGTGACCAATCATGTAATTTTGTTTTCTTTTTTTTTAATTGCTTATAAATGTTTTTAGTTTGATACCTTATTTTATTCATTTCCATACAATAAACAAATCTACAAATCTTCTAAAGTTTAAAAATATGATTTAATTTTAATTTTCGTTTTTTCTATGTAATAATTTTTTTTAAGAATATATATTTTTATTTAGTGAGATATTTAATATATATATATATATAGTATTTATTTTCTTTATAAATATCAAAAATATATATCTAAAATTATATATATTTTTACTTTACATATTCATAATTTTTATATAATTTGCTTGCAATCACTATTTAGTATTATGCGTGTTGATTTTCTTACAAATATATATAATTATTGCTATAAATATATTTACAAACATAATAATTCAAAAATTAAAACTTATTAACTGGTATAAACTAGTAGAATAAAATCATAAATATTATTTTATAAATTATATTTTAATTATAAATATGAATAGGACTGATCCATGTGATACTAAAATAGAGAAAATAGGATAATGAGATTCTATGTCAAATGTGAGAAAAATAGTTTATATTAACTTTTATTTTTAAACTTTCTACATATTTTGTAATCGATTTTTTTATAATAATTTTTAAACTTTTAAACATATTTATTCTCATAATTATATTTATTTTATTATATTGCAAATACATATAGACAAATAAAATTACTTTGTCTTAATTTTTATTTTTAAAATTTCTTTTTATTTTGTAATCGAAATTAATTTTTTGATAATATTTAAATTTTAAATGTATTATTTATTGCATTTATATCTATTTTTTTATTTTTGACTTTTAAAATATTTGATTTGTATTATTTTATATTGTTACACTATTTAATATAATATTATTATTTGCAGATCTGCATTTGTTCTGCATTTATGTTTGATTTGTATTTGTTCTGCTTGATCTGTATGATCTGCTTGATCTGGATTTTTTGAACTGCGTCACCATTCGAAGCCTTAGTGTCCCATTCACCACTTAAATGCAGAAGAAAAAAATTAATAATAAAAAAATTAATGTTTTGCATGCAGAACAATTTATGCCTTCAATTTTTGATATGCACTCACAGGAAAGCTGTTGAAGAGTACATGTACGCTTGCAGTTCTGATTTTTTTTTATTTTATTATCTCTAAATTAGTTATAAATATTGTTTTAAGATTATTACTTACTTTCATATTTGACAATTAAATTTATAAATCCTAGATTCTCTCCAATTTAAGATATATTTTATGATTTTTATTTCTTTCTTTTGAACAATATTTTTTGTATTAATTATTTTTTGATAAATATCAATAAACATAATAATATTTATATTTAAAAAATATATATATATATATTGCATATTCATAATTTTTCTATAATTTGTGCATGTTGGATTTTTATTAATATTCAAAATTAAAATTCCAAGCAACAAATAAAATATTTCAAAACTAAGGAAAATATTATAAATACATTATGGGCAAAAATAAATATTCATATTAATTTTTATTTATAATTTATATTCTTATGTTGCAATCAGTTGCTTAACACTTGCACATCTGTTTTTTTTTAAATTTTCTATTAACTCTAAATTAGTTATAAATGCTATATTTTTCAATTTATTCATCACTTTTATGTTGTAATCGAATTTTTTATAGTGTTTAAATTTTAAACATATTTATTCTTATAATTATATTTATTTCAATTATATTGCAAATACATATAGACAAATGATGTATTAATTTTATTTTAAATTTTGTGTTTTATTTTGTGATCGAATTTATTTTTTGATAATATTTAAAATTCAAATGTCTTATTTATTGCATTTACAATATATTTTTTGTACTTTTTAAATATTTGATTTACATCATTTTTATATTATTACATTATTTAATATAATATTATTATTTATAAATTTGCATTTGTTCTGTATTTTTATTTGATCTGCATTTATTCTGCTTGATCTGTATTATCTGCTCGATCCGCATGCAGTTTTCCCTCTCTTTTTTTCTCGAGCTAAATAGCCCATTTTTAGTTGCTTTATTTGTATTCGTGTTGATTTTTTATCTATCTTACGTGGATTTATTAGAAATGATTGGTTTTCTGCCAGTAACGAAATTGGTCAATCACAAATCTTTTCATACCAAACTCTGCCATTATAATATAATAACACTCTGAATTTCTTAAAACCGAGAATGACTTTATTAATAACTTTTTTTCCCCCTTTTATTTTGGTCTCTCCTTTTCTGCTCCTTTTTTTTTTCTTTTTTTGTCATTATTATCTCTCTTACTTTAATAATAATAGCAGAACACAAGATTCAACGATTTATGATTAAAATGTGTAATTAATTGTCGTACTTGTACTGATCGGTTAAAGAAACTGACACACAACACAAAGATGCGGGAATGTACACTAAAACCCAAGAGGCAAAGTACCACTTTTTTGTTTTTACTTTTTGCTTTTTTCTTGCCAACAAAAGCCGAAGAAGAGTTGGAAACCGTTCGTGACTTATTCGTTTTTATACGTTTGGGCTTTGCGGCCCAATAGAGAATTTTCAATATGTATAATCATAATTCAAAAACGAGCCGTTCCGTACAACTATGATTAAAATCATGATATTCTTCTAAATTAGCAGTGATATATGAACAGTGCTTGCCAAATATACCGAACGATCTAAGCTGCAGAGTTGCTTAATTGGTTGATAATAAGATAGTAATTAATAAGTCGTCAGACAAAGTGCATTTATCTGTAACAACTTATAATTAAAAGTAGGGATAAAACTCTATTTTTTTGATGGTATACACACAAATCTTCCACTTGCATTAAGAAAATAGAGATGTTCCCACAAAAAAAAAAAAAAATGTTTCTAGAACAAGACAACAAACTGACAAGGATAACAAAACACGTGAGACGATAAGAGTTGCTGGAACCATCTTTGTCCAAAGAACATATAGATACACAGTCAATCTAGATTATTATCATAAATAATCTAAATTAAATTTCTAGAAACCAAAAGTGAGAGCTCTACAATTCCTTCATCATGTATCTCCAACTTGACACTCCCTCGTCGCAACATTTCCTGAGTCCCAAAAGATTTTCATTACACTTTAAATTTTAAAAAAATTGTTGTATACCTGAGACCCAAAAGATTAAGAATTTTTATTGTATATACCTGAGATTGTTTTGTGATCGTGACCTAATGAACAAATCACTTCTTCATTGATCTGATCCGTCTTCTTGGATCTAACATGGACCCTCTTGAGGCCCAACAGCTCCTTCCACGTGCCCTTTGTGGAAAAGGACGAAGAAGGCAAAAATAGTGGCCTGAGGGAAAAGATGTTGCCATCGACCACAGAATCCTCTTCGTCGTCAATAAGAAGCTCTTCTCTCAATGTCCTGGTCTCCTTAAAAGGTAAGATCTTTCCTTTGAGGAAGATCTCATCGGCGGGAATCATGGCGTAATCTGTGACTGAGAACTCGAAATCAGAAGAGGGCTTGGAGAGAGAGCTTCTCGTGTTGGTGTTGCTGCTCTTAGCATTATTACTCTTCTCCGATCTGATTTCGACGAAGTCGTTAGAGAAAGAGATTCTAGAAGCAGCACCATTTACTAAGAATGCCATTGTGTTTTGACGCTCGCTAACAAAGAAAAAGAGATAGAGAGATGGATACTCAATAGCAGATATAATGAGAGATTTAAGCTTTTAGTTTGTAACTTCAATTATATATAGGAGTTGCTATGAGATGATTAATGTCCAACTCATAGATTCATTAATTAAGCTCTCTCTTTTTTTTGTTTTTCAACAACATGCATTAGCATAAACTACTAAACTGCATGTCTTGTCTATGAAACTCGATCTATATGATTATTTCTCGGAAAAATTAGCAAAAAAGTGTTAAATATATCATTCATTGGCAAGATATTGATCTTCGTATCGTGAGGGGGTTAAAAATCACATGGGGGCACGTGAGAACTATCCATTGTCCTCTGTTATTTCTTGTTCTGTTGATTACCATCAAATTAATAACTATATGAAATCTCAATAATGATTGGCATAAAAAGTTCTAATTAATATCTTCGTACATATAATTGTAACGTGCAGTCAAAGGACCACGGTTGTCAACAACGTGCTTCGAAGTTCCATTGAACCATGTTTCTGCCACGTGTTGAGCTGGGAAGATGCCACTTTACTCTGCTCATGATTTTGGTCAAAACAGCAAGTTTCATAAAAAAATATCAAAACATCCCCTAGTTAAGCATTTTTTTTAGAGTAACCAAAAACTGATATCAATGACTTGGAATTTCGTTTTCAAAGTTGAATTTCAAATCATACTCTGCTTTGCAAAAAGTGTTATTATTCTACCTATTTGTTATTCGTGAATCAAATGATTAGCTTTCAGTTTTGGATTTTCTTTCTTTTTCTTAAATTGAACATACCTGGATAAGCTGACAAACATGGAACCAATAAGCTGTGGAGCATTAGTAATTTAGTATGGTTATGTATTGTCTTCTAGCAAAGGAATGGGGGAGAGATAGGCCCGTTTTTTTTTTGGGCCAAGAGAACAGTTATAAACAAAGAGAGAAAGACAACACTGATAGAGTCAATGGGTTAGTGGGGCGCTTCGTACACAACACAACTATTTTCATGAAGTCTTATTCCTTAGTGCTCCTTATTTTTCTTGTCCACTAAATCAAAATGGTACAAACAAAAAATCGGTTTTCAATTTTCATGAAGTAAAAAAAAACAAAATAGGAATGGAAAATAAAAGAGATGAAAAATGATGAAAAGGAAGAAGAAATTGTGCTAATGAAATATCCGAGAGCATTTCAATTTCAGGCTCTTTTCATGGGACCATAAGAGTTAAAAGTAAAATCATACTCTATTTACCTCCATCCCTACATTTAACCATTTCCCCAGTTTTAGGGGATAATCCAGCTTTTTATTTGTTTTTGGCTTTGTGACAATATTTATTTTAGAAAACCATATTCTAGCCAATTTTTTGTTTTTGATTATGAGACCGTAGATCAATTGTTTATGTTAGGAGACGGTTGAGATTAATAAAAGAGTTTTGAAAAGCCGATATAAAATAGTTTCGTGAAAATATTTACAGACTTCTCATCAATCATCACCAACATTGCATACTATTTAGCGTATAATCTTTGCAATACTCATCCCCAAGAGGTTAAATCTTACGTAAAGTAACAAAACACTACGAGCAAAAACGAATTCAGAAACCCTCTGACTTCTGCTACATATATTATTTATTCAAAATTTTAATAAAGCACCCAACTATTATAAAAACAAGCTTCACAGTAGCTTCACAGTAGTACACACACTACACTTACATTTTTTTTTATAAGAAAGAAATTTAGTGAAATGTTAGATACAAGATATTACAATTTACAAATGAACAAAAAAGACCAACCATCACTCCAAACACTAAAAAATTATCTAAAAGGGGGAAAATAGCTTAAGAGTAGATTATACAACCAAAATCTAAAAACACCTTTTTAAAAACTTCACTACTTCAGAGAAGATCCCAAATCTAGCCTTCAAACATTTCAGTTTCAAAAACTAACTCAAAAGACTATTTAACTTATCAACAACACTAGACACACAAAAAAAAGGTTTGTCGGGTCGGATATATTGGATCAGATCGTCACTCAACGCCATGAGGAAACAGTGAGGAGAGGCACATTGTTCCATGCTAAGGAGATGAAACCTGGCTCCGATTCAACGAGTGTATACAATGTGCTGTAATTGTAGTTCCATAGGAGCAGTTTCGCTTGGCTAACCGCGTAATTGCTCGGTTTAACCGGCTCAAAACCGGCTTTCTCCACCAACGCTCTCCATTGTTCTTTCTCTTCCATTCTCCCTGACCGGGTTCCCGGTATACTATTACCGGGTCGGACCAAATCCGATATCCTCCTACCGAAAAGCACTCTCTCCACTCTCAGCCTTTCTTTCGAATCTCGCTCCAAATTCGGTTCGAGTGATTCGAAAACCGCGGAATAGAACCGGAGAGCGTTTTTGACCCGGTTGGCGAATTCGACCCGGTTTAAACTCACTTCGTATTCACCGAGAGTCACGATTCTCGGGTTTAGTGATCTAGCGAGCCGGAGCGCAATATCGACGGTCGTCGCCGTTTCGTCGAGAAGCTTGTAAAGCTCGAGCATGAAATTAACGGCCAGTACCTCGTCCGGTTCGACCCGGAAACTCGACCCGTTTAGTAAATGGATCGGAGTGAGAATCGGATAAAACTCGAAATTCAGATCCAAAAGCGTCGCGAAATCGCGGAGGCGGTTTCCTGTAGCGATCAGAGACGGTGCCGGCGATTCGCCGAGAGACGGAGCGGGTATACCCGAAATCCGGATTCGGGCGGGTTTTCCAGAAGCTCGGGTCGCTAGAGCTTGCAAGAGAGCAGCCCATTGAATACCTTGGAAAATCCCGAAATCGACGATGTGAATGTTGCTGGATTTGTGTGTAGCTTCTAGAATCGCTTGATTCGCCGTCAAGTGAGCGAATTTGGAGAAAGGGCACGCGTCGTTTAAGGTTTTACATGAGAGGATCAAATCTTCCAGCGACGACGGTGGAGATTCCGTTTCCTTCTTTGCCGTCGACGACAGTCGGTTAGACAGAGCCTCCGTGAAGTAAAACCCAACTCGCTCCGCCGGGTCGCCCGATTCCGATACGGATTCTCGGATCCGAACAAGTGTTTCCGTGGCGACGTCCGGTTCGATTTCTGAAACCCGTGCACAATCGTGGATAGCTTTCAGAATCGGCCGGTTTAAGTCAAAATCTGGCTCCTTTGATACTAGCTGCGGCGGAGGTGAAGATAGAGGCGGAGATGGGGCCCACAAAGTGTTGGATACCGGCGGGTTAGTGGGCTGACTCGCTGAGTCATCGTTATCTAAGCATATCACTCGGTTAAGATCCGACGGAACACTGAGTCGACTCGGGAATGCCACGGTTGGGTCATGGCCGTGGATTGAAAAGTCTTGACTGGTCTGCGACGTCTCTCCACCGTTGATTAGACTTTCCATCCAGTCGTCCGCGTCGAACTCTCCTCCATCAGAGGAAAACCTAAAACCCTCAGAAACGACGGCGTTTTCATGCTCCAGGTGTGGAAACTGAAAACCAAGGTCGCCGGTTACCAGAAACGGGTCCGAGAAAACCGAACCGGTAAGCGTATAACCTAAGGATTGATTGGGCCATGGATTCGGTTGTTCTTGTTGGTGTTGCTGCTGTGACTGTGATTGTTGTTGCTTCTGTTTGATGACTTGTTGGGCTATGGCCATTAAGTTTCCACTGTCGGTGCACATGTAGGCCATTTTCCGGCTAGAAACTCGCCGGGGAAGAAGGCTTTTTCCAGGTTTCTGTTACTGTTTTTGATTGATGAAAGTAAATAGAGTGTTTGCGTCTGAGAGAGAGAGAGAGAGAGAGGAGATTATACTAGTAAGACCTATATAGATAGATATAGGCTATATTATCACATACTATCTCTCTTCTCTGCTCGGGATGACGTCACCGATTTGCAGTTACGTATGGAAGAGTGTGACATCGTTGTCCACCGTTTGATCTTAGGTTCGAAGAATCAGATCAATGGCTTTGCTGAATGCTGAAGGTGACACGTCGACAACTGTCTTCTGGTACTTGTCACCTGCATGTCCCCAATAAACTTTTCTGTCTTTTTAATTTGGTTTAAAATATTATAAAGGTGTTACTGACAAAGGAAAGAAGTAAAATCAGAACCAAGAAAGAAAGAAGCAGCAGAACACGAAAAAGATTGATGTAAGTAAAGTAAAAAAAAAAAAAGAGGGAAAGATTAGTTTTTTAAATAATACTTTTTGCTTTCAAGCCGCAAAGGTTTTTTTACAAGCTGTCACTTTTAATCAACCAAGGGTTTAGAATTGGGATTGGTTAACTAGACCGGTTAAACATTCAATTGGTTTAGTTTCGTTAACTTTGGCAAAACTGATCGACAGTTAAGAAGCTAAGCGAATAAAACCACTTACCAAAAAAACAAAAACTCTGATGGAGATTCAACATGGCTTAAAGGAGGAACCAAACAACAAATAGACTTGTTTTATTTGTATACGCGTGTATTTTATCCGGACGTTATTGTCTACGAGGACGGCTTGTGGGCCAATAAGTAGGGCCCATATGCTGGGCCTTATATTAGGCAAAAGCGATAGGTGGCGGGGCCCACAAGTATTTGTTGGACTGATTTTTGACGAAGAAAATGCAGCAAAGCCGGTTAGCTAAAAATGAAATTACCCAAAATACTAAGCTATACCAAAAAAGACCAAAGCAATAAAGAAACCAGAAAAGAGTTAAAAAGAGGTTTATAGATGTTATTACAATGCCTTTCAATAAAATATTCTATTTATTTTTTTCATAAGCCAAGTTCTATCATTCATAATCTCATATCTATAATCTATCTACACTTTTATTCACATCACAAGAAACCACGAAAATATATGAATTGCAATATATTGGAGCTTCCATAAACATGAATTTATCATCTACAACAAATTGTATGTTTGAGGGTTGAACCCTAAACATTCTGGTGTGATAGCTTTTTTCCCTTTAATCATTTAACCAATTGTTGGACCAAAACAGTTTTCATGCTTATAGACTTGACTTTGTACTATTTTTTCAAAAAAAACTATATAGAAAAAAACAATATAGTGAATAAAAAGCACATGGGAACGACATTGGACTCTTGAGACATCACTCTTTTTCATTTCATCGTTGTATCCGCGTCAAAAGGCCAGTCCCCTACCTCCACTATACTTTATTTTATAACTTGTAAGTAAAATATCTAAATTACATTACTAAACATAGTTTTTGGCCTCTGGTCCAAAACTACTTTTCTTCTTTTCACTTTTGACATTTTTACTACCAATTGACATGGACTGTTCTAATTCCGTAATGATTTCAAGAAGTGACCACATTGGCATTCATAGAAGAAGAATGAAGAAGATGAGATTTCGAAATGGACTTGTCTTTAAAAATGGCAATTCCACTTTAGTGTTTCATTGCAACTATCTGCAAGTGGACTTGGAGAGATGAGAGAGGGAGAGAGAGAGAGTGAGTGAGTGGTGTGTGAAAGGGACAGTAGTAAGAGTGAAAGGGTTTGATTTGTCTTTTCTTTATCTCCAAGTCATCGGTGGGGTTTCTTATGTATGACCAAAGAGTGGCATTGAGTCACCACCAAGAAAGTGTCACTCTGTTTTTACTCTTACTTATCTCTCTATTTGTTTTCCCATTTTTGTCACCTCTTTTGCCTTTCTTACACTACTTTTCATTTTAGCCCTTATTAACCAAAATTTACCCAATTTTTTCTCATCCTTTACAGTCTGCACTAATTTTCAGTTCAAGAATTACAAAAATAAAGTTGTGAAGTCAGCTGATGAATGTTTCTGCAAGTGTTATTTTTTTTACTTCTAAATAATTTTGCAAGATTATATGATTTTATCTACTATATATATTTTGAAAAATTGCTAGGAAGCAAATATAAATTTTGGATGAAAACCTTTTACAAACAACGATCATTCAAGCAAGACTGATTCTCTTTTTATTACCCATCCTGCCATCCATTATTATTATTACACTTGCAATTAAATGTTTTAAATGAAACATAATTAAGGCGTTAAGAAAAATATTTGGTGAGGACTGCCATACAAACAAAAAAAACATTTTTTTTATGACTCCAAAAACTATAACTTTCGTACCATTTTTTTTATGATTCTCTTTGTCGTCCAAATTGCAACTAATTAAATAATCTCAATGCTTCTACACGTTACCAAAGGAAAATTGCCTGCGGGCCAAGCCATTAAGAAGGAAATCATTAAACATGGGCTTTGGGTTGGGGTCTCGATTTCATCTATACATGGAACCTTTTCGTCTTCCCAGTATCTGCAAACTTAGAAACAAACAATCAACCAAAACCATGGTGTCATACTCGAAAGCAAAGCATATATGATGAACATTTAAAGTTGCACCCATAAAAAAAAAAAACATTTAAAAAGGTAACTCACTCACCCTAATAAAGCATCCACAAAAACACAATATTATGTGTCTCACGAGAAGCCGCTCATTACTCCCATGTAATTAGGAGTTTTATTAAGTAAGGATTCATATATATGTGTGTGTGATGACAATAGATTAAATAATTTGGAAGTGGCACTTTGTATTGTTACATAATTATTTAGAGCATCTACAACGTTAGAAACTTAAAATAGATTTTTCAACAATAAAATATTATTATTTCAATACAAGAAAATTATGTAACTAATTTTTTTTTTTGTTTAAAGAAACAATCAGTCATAAAAAGACAAGTGTATAGAGTATCCACAAGGGGTTCTCAAACAAAAAAAAAATTATTATTTTACTTTAATTAGATTTTATAATTAAATTTAAATTTTTTTAAAAAAAATTAACCAATATATGAATGACATGTGTGATATGGGGTTCTCAAAAGATTCTCAAAGGTTCTCAAATGAAAACCCCTCTTCACTATCTTCCTTCTTTTTTTATTATTTTTTATTTTTAATGTTGAGAACCTCTCTTGAAAATCCCTCTTGAGAATTTTTCAATGGGATTGCTCTAAGAGTCTTTTATGAATATCTAAAGAGTTCTCAAATGAGAACCGATTTTAACTTCACTCTTCTACTTTTTTTTTTTTAATTATTATTTTAATCTTGAGAAACTCCAATGTAAGTGTTCTTAGGGCATCCACAATGGTGAGACGCCTCTTAACCCTTTTTTATTATTATTTTTTTATTTTTACAAATAGATTTACAAAAAAAAAAAAAATCGACCAATCGAATCTCGACAAATGTCGAACTTTTTTCAGAATCGTTTCTTCAGTCTCTCTCTCGAGAAACGATTCTAGCCAAACTTCTGACACATTATTTTTTTATTATTTTCTTTCGCTTTTTGGTTAAAGGCTTTTTGAAAGCTCAACATTGCATATGCTCTCAGTGCAATGTAAAGAAAAACGACAAAAATGGATTACTATAATCAAATAGCAGACATATATGAGTAAAAGAAAGGTCAGGCCCATGGGTTCTTACTCAGTTTAATCGTAATATGAAAAGCCCATTTAAAGTATGATACCAATAATCAATAACATCCAAAGGTCTAATATCTAATACAATAAAATGTCTAATATCTCCCCCACTAATATACAAAATATATTTTGTCCAATGTTGAGCTTCATCACAAACCCGAACTAAAAAATCGAATCAACACTATAATTTTGGAATGTCTCTCCCACAAACTGACACATCAGCTTTTTAAACTGTTCTGATATTGACATGTTAATAAATGAAAAAAGTTGAAACACCAATCAGAACATTTTAAAAATACAGATAAGTTTAAGTTTTTACACATCAGCAATTTAAAACACAAAACTATAAAAACACAAACAAACACGACGGCTTCCTTCGTTTCTCAATTTGAGTTCTTAAGCGGGTTTAATCTCAACTTCTCAAGTCGTCACAACAAAAAGATAGACTGAGAATTTCGAAGGTACCTGAGATCAGCAGAAGTTTAGC
>JAHZTW010000002.1:112802761-112939902 GCA_020283515.1 Alliaria petiolata | reverse complement strand
TTTCCAATTCACTAATTTTCTGTTTCCGTCCCATAGCCGTAGATTTCCGTCCTGAGTCCCAAAATTTTCAGGGCTGACATACCTTCATTCTACACATTTACATTTGAAGGAAAAACTTCTCAACAAAAAAATTAAAAATCCAACTACATTAAATAATTAAATACAATATACAAAAATCTATAACAATCTACAATAGAGATTGTACAACAATCTATAAATAGAAAGAACAAAACAACAATCTACAACACAACTCACTTTTATTACAACATAAATTTCCAATAGAATACATTACACTATCATATAATTTCTTTCACACAGTCAACCGGAACAAATTGCGTCTCAAAATCACACGTCCACTCCGTCAAAAATAGAACATCAACTACACAATTCGTTTTAGCACTGATCAAATACTTTAAGTAAATAACACTATCTTCAAAAATATGATTACCTTCTACCTCACTTATCATGATATGGATGACACAACATCAAGTACATTAACCGAAAGTTTAACACACAATGCCTCGAAGTCTCTTTTGAAATTGAAGATTTCAATCCAAATGCATCAAGAAAACTATATGTTGATTTTGTAACTGAAGACGTAGAGAGAACATACATCCAAGCTACACAAGAAAAATATGACAATTGTGATATATGTTTTGATAATCTACAAGGACCAAAAAAATATCTTAACATTTAATTTTACATTCACAAATTTCATCACAAATATATTTCAGATTGGTTATAATATAAAATAACATGTCCTTAATTATTGTCGAAAACTACATGATATTTACAAAATAAAAATTAATATTTATCCGAAAATTTTTACTTATAAATTTTAAGAATTAAACATTAAAATTATCACAAATTCGTGCAACGCACGGACCTTCTCCTAGTTAATAATAGATTAGTGAAGTACGTGGAAACTTTTATCCTCTAGATTTTCCAGATTAATAGCCATCTTATTATTTAAAAAACTCATTATCTAATATCTACCTATCATAAACAAAACAAAAAAAAAACACATTTTTCAAGTTATAAGGCCATCTCCAATGGGACTGCAAAACACCAAATTTGGTGTATTTTTCTCTCCAACCGAACTACAAAAAAAAAACAGCAAATTCTTATTTTTAGCGTTTTGTGAATAGTGTCACACCGGTACTGTTCACCGCACTAAACATTATAATATTATTTTTTAGTTTTTAATTAAATAACATGATTGAATTGTTGGTTATTAATTGAATAAGATTTGCAACTAAAAATTAAGTATACTATATATATTTTTATTTTTTTTATTTTTAATAATATAAAATTTTTATTGTAACTAATATTTCATAAAATATCTAAATAAATACGTAAATTAAACATTTATGTTCAAAATATACTAATTTTTAGAATTAATACAATTTAATTTACTTTTGTTATTTTTAATTTATTGATTGTGATTTTACACTTACCTTCTAATTAGTTAGTTATAAAAATAATTAGTATTTAACAAAACTATTAAAAATAAAAAAATATTAAATTTAATAATATAATAATAGAAAATATTATTTTTAGTGTAAAATTTGGTGTTGTGGTTGGAGATGTAAAATAAAATAAAACACAAATTTGGTGTTATTTCAACATCAAATTTAGTGTTATGGTTGGAGATGTCCTAAGTCATTTGCGTTATTTTAATGATAATTTTTTATGCTAATTATTAATATTTTTTTGGTGCTAAATATTAATTCTTTTATAAAAGTATTTGTTTATTGAATTTGGTAAAGCATCAAAGTGCTTTTTTCATTGTCTAGCTGAAATCCATTAATTCTGTAAAGATTTTATAGAAAAAATAACATTTTATTTTTTACTTAATAGTTTTTAAGATACAAAAAATAAATATCAAAAAAAAATCTTTGAGTTCAAGCTGTTATTAATACTTATAGAACTCAATGTAATTTATTCTAATATTAAGTTTTAAATATAAATTGTTTGATCTGATTACAGAGAGACACATAGTCAGATACGTTTTTATAAGTTCTCAACCTAGAGACGTTTTTCTGTCTCTTTTCTATTTATTACTTTTTTGTTAATATTTAGAAACGCTCTTCAGAAATGTCGATGGAGATGCTCTTATTCATTCAACGTTTTATATATAATTTTTCTTGTATTTAAATTATTTTGATATTATAATTTTAAAAAAAATTGGTTTTCAACTTTAAAATACATAAAAATTGGAATTTTTTTGTAAATTTCATTTTTAGGGATAATGGGCCCTTAAATCCGAAAACTGATATTTGCACTAAAGTAAAATAAAAATCCAATACTCAACGGTTTCTTAAAATAATAACAGCATTGAATACATAAATTTATTATTTGCAGAGAGAATTGACTATCACAGTTGTAGAGACTGTCATTATGGCAACAAGAATATAAGTACGTAAATTATAAGAAATTGATAAATTAATGGGAAAAACAAAAAAAAGAAGTAACAAGAGAAGAATTACTTCGAAAATCTTCGTAGCATTGCCAATATATGACCAAAACTTTTTTGTCGATGGTTTTTTATTTGTTGTTCGTTGATAGTTATATTTGTATAGAAATCAGAAAGATAAAATTTATACATTCAAAAATGTATTTTGAATAAACACCCTATTTAGAATGATTTATTAAAAATTGACACTAAATATATAATTTTGCATCAATTTTTTAATTGATATTAGTATTAACTTGATTAGCATCAGTTAAAAAAATTAATACTAATACTAACTAGATTAACATCAAATAAAAAAATTTGATACTAATACTAATTTGATTAGTATCAATTAAAAAATTAATACTAATACTAACCTGATTAACATCAATTAAAAACAATTGATACTAATATTAACCATCAAATAAAATTAATTGATATTAATACTAAACTAATTAGCATCAATTAAAACAATTGATACTAATACTAACTTAATTAGCTTCAATTAATAAAAATGAACTAAATAGTATCAATTATAAAGTGTCAAAAAAATAACTGACTATTTAGGATCATTTATTAAAAATTGACATTAAAAAGTGATGCAAACAAAATTTTAATTAAACAACTATTTGTCGCACATTAAAAAAAATTGGAAAAGTACTAGTTTTATTCTCTATAAAAATCAACACCATATTTTTTTATATATTAAATCATACTTATGTATTTACATATATTCCTTAGAATAATAAATACAAAATGATTAGTTTTC
Organism: Alliaria petiolata; assembly: GCA_020283515.1. Classification (NCBI taxonomy): domain Eukaryota; kingdom Viridiplantae; phylum Streptophyta; class Magnoliopsida; order Brassicales; family Brassicaceae; genus Alliaria; species Alliaria petiolata. The sequence continues at coordinate 112,936,678 of JAHZTW010000002.1, read as the reverse complement.
TTCAATTTATAATATTATGAAAACTAACACAAAATTTAAAATTTACATGAATTTTAATATCATTTATTTATAATTTATATAATATCAATTAAAATATATGATATAAATATCTACATCAATTGTTATAACCGAAACAAATATTAACATCATTTATATTAACTGATGCAAATAATATTAATATACATATTAACAGTAATTAATAAAAATGATAAAAATAGTTGCATCTATAATTTAATACTGATATAAATGATTATAGTCACCAATTCCAGAGTCATTTAATTAATTGATTCAAATGAATTTGCATCAATTAAAAAATAATACTAGTAAATAATATAAATGATATACGACACACGGTAGTAGCATCTCTAATAAAAATATGGTAAACTGTTCTCTAATTAAATTCCAACAAACAATAAATATGTTAAAGATGCATTAAAGAAAGCAATTTAATAGTTGCAGATGGTTACACGCTTGTAGAGGTCTTCGAAACTGTAACCCAAAAGATCTATGCTTTTTTTGATCATTGAATGGAATCCAAGAAAAAAATCAACAAACGACAAAAAAATCGTTTTTTACTGTTGAACAAAACTAGAATGATAGTACTATTGTAGTGATTGTAACATATTCCATAATTGACGACAAAAAAGTAACATATTCCATAATTATTACCACGAGTGTAAATTTCATTTACTAACAACACGTAACAATAGTATAGCTTACTCATATATTTAACACATGAAAAGTCCATAAGTTACTATGGATTTTGAGCTAAAAATTAGAGTAAATGAAATATATTCATTCTATAATTTGTTTTTTAAAAAATGATAGATGTTTCGGGAATTTTTTTGTTTCAAATTGTTAAATGTTCTTCTAATATTTTTTTACTACTGATATTTTTAATATTTTATTTTAAATTCTAGATGGAAAAGAAAATGAAATTTTTAGAAAAAAATGATTTGATATTTTTGTTTCAAATTGATGAATATTTTTGGAAAAAGTGTTTAAAAAATATAATTTTTATGCATAATTAATTCTATATTTTATTATATCTTTATTTATTTTTTTGTTTGTATTAAAATTTTATATTTTTCTTTTTATGACAATAATAAATAAGACTATATGAAAGTTGTCAAAAAAGCATTATATGAAAAATTCAAAATATACATCAATTTGAAACAAAAAAAAAATATATTGTTTGAAATGATCTTTGTATTCATATATATCGTCAAATATCCAAATTATCAATTTAACATAAACAAAATAACCAGAAGTCTACAACTCATATTTATATATATCAACTAACAAATATTTTCTATGTTTTAAAATAATACTAGATGTTTTAAATTTTTTCAAACATATTAAACAAATATATAATGTATTATTCTAACTTTTTTTATTAGCTATTATTTAAAAAAATTAAATAATAAATATTACAGAGATAAATTAAGTAAAAAATAATAATTATTATATCTAGAAAATTATAAATATCTAACTATTTGAAACAAAAAAAACTTCTAAAATATTTCATTTTGAACAGATGTAGTATTCTATTGTAAATATTTTTCAAAATCGTTATCCCAAATTTTTATCGAATATTTAGGAAATCCAAATAGGGTCGATATTGATCGTGAGAGAAAGCTGGCAGGGACCATTATTCCACAACCTTTTGGTTGTCACCTCTTATTCTCTTTGATAATTATTCACATACTCCATGGGTCACTAGTCTTTTTCTTTTCTTCTTTTCGTTTTCTTTCAATACTCTTGTTAAATTTGCTGGATTAGCACAAGAATCATAAATTCATAATCATGATTGGACTGATCGGAAAATGGATATTCACACTCGTATCTGTATATTATTATAATCAAGATTTGAAATCGAAAGAAATGATGCATGTAACTATGATCGGATATAGTATAACGATATCCTCTAACCAAAGCGAAATCGAAATTTGTTTACATTCCGTTCGTTACTAAATCTCTTTTATATATATATTTTTTTTTCTTTCCAAACTGCAACAAAAGTAAACTAAACCAAACTTAATGCAATGAAAACTAACTAAATATTATAAATTAAATATAGAAAATAGATATGGTTATAAAAAATTTGGGATGACTTCTTAGAGTGCAAAATGCAATAATTATAAAATGCAATTGAATTTCTTTCAAACCTACAATTGCATTTTCCATGTCAAAAGAAATATTTTTAATATATTCTTTTTTTTATTTTATTATTAATTTTTAGTTATACACATTTTCTTTAAAATTTATAAATTGACCCATTTATTCAATTTCTTTCAAAATTTTCATAGATTATTATATTCTTAAAATTTAATTACGCTTTGAAAGAATTTAATGAAGAAAACATATTTTTGTTTCAAGACTTGAACTCGAAAGAAGATACGAATCTTCGTGTATATTTTCAAACTGAACAAACACTAATTTTACGAAAAGAGCTCAACAACAGCAATATCAACAAGATCCGCCTCGATATGCTTTATTTGGACATTTTTTGGTGATTTAAGTGGATCCGGAAGCGATTTACCAAAGTATTAACTTATTAAGTCACCAATCATTATTGTACTAAATTTATTTTCTATTATTTTTAATTTCATGACTTTTTAATTATTTTAAATTTAGTATTATGTTTTTATATTTTTTATTAAATAATGTTATTTGCATTTTAATTTTATATATTAGAGTGTTTTAATATTTATAATCATAAAAAAATCATCATCAAAATAATTATTTATAAGTATAAAAGTAAAAGTATCAAAAATTTGAAGGATTACTTTATAAATAAAAAACCCAATTGCAAAATAGAATTGAAAATAAAATGGTTGCATATTTGAGAGCAAAATGGCATTATACCATTTTGCAATTGAAAATGGGATTGGATTGGAGCAGATTTTATAAAAAAAAATAGAATTTGGCACCAATCTAATGCTCTTAATATTTTAATTAATTTTCTAATTCAAAATCGAAATAACTTTTTTTATGCAACATTTAGGGATGACTCCCTAATATTTTAACTTAATTTTATAATTCAAAACCGAAATAACTAAAAATAAAAAACGAAAGTCCAGTAGCTCAAACTGAACCAAGAAAATAATATCCCACTCTACATCTATCTTAAACAATTCTCCAACGACCTCAACCAATATGACAAAAATCACAAGTCTACTATGAATTATTTTTCATACTATGTATATTATGTATGCGGTTTCAAATTTTAGCTACAAGTTTATTTCCATGTAAATCGTATATACGCATGTACGTCAATTTATACGTATATGTATGTGTGCATGGATCATGTTATATATTTTTTTTGTCGGCGGATCATGCTGTATTGACTTTATATCAATCCGTATTGACTTGTAAACTCAATAGAGAAACATCGTAAAAATAAAATTTCAGTAAAATTATGAAAAGAGAGAATTGTTTTATATTGCCACTANAAAGCTGGCAGGGACCATTATTCCACAACCTTTTGGTTGTCACCTCTTATTCTCTTTGATAATTATTCACATACTCCATGGGTCACTAGTCTTTTTCTTTTCTTCTTTCCGTTTTTTTTTCAATACTCTTGTTAAATTTGCTGGATTAGCACAAGAATCATAAATTCATAATCATGATTGGACTGAACGAAAAATGGATATTCACATTCGTATCTGTGTATTATTATAATCAAGATTTGAATCGAAAGAAATGATGAATGTAGTCAAAAAAAAAAAAATTGGACATATAACGATATTCTCTAAGCGAAATCGAAATTTGTTTACATTCCGTTCTTTACTAAATCTATTTTATACATATATATATATATATATATAATTTTTTTCTTTCTAAACTGCAACAAAAGTAAACTAAACCAAACTCAATGCAATGAAAACTAACTAAATATTATAAATTAAGGATAGAAAATAGATATGGTTATAAAAAAAAGTTGGGATGACTTCTTAATATTTTAATTAATTTTCTAATTCGAAATCGAAATAGCTTTTTTTTTTGCAACATTCTGGGATGACTTCCTAATATTTTAACTTAATTTTATAATTCAAAACCGAAATAAATAAAAATAAAAAACGAAAGTCTAGTAGCTCAAACTGAACCAAGAAAATAATATTCCCCTCTACATCAATCTTAAACCAATCTCTAACGACCTCAACCAATCCTTTTTCTTTTTTTTTGTTAAAGAAAAGGGTCATTTTGTTGAATAACTACATTGGGACATAAAATCAAGTTTGTAACCATAACAAATTTGAAATATAATAACTAACCAAAAACTCTAAACTCTCTAATTTTTAGACAAAAATATTTTTATTGGCCAAATTATTCGCTGGGTAAAGAAAAAGCCGGAAATTCTATACTATTTTGTCATTGTAAAATAGGCTATTTTGTCTTTCTCAACTTCTATTATATTTTTCAATACACTAATATGGAATGATATTTCACATGTGGTAATTCTGTTATAGATAAACATTCTTTTCAAGAACGAAAAAACAAAACCGCTGATCGATTTACATTTTCTTTGTTTGAATTCAAGAAAGTTTAGCTTTTAATACACTAATCGAAGAAGGAATCAGCTTACCTAACATTTTCGTTGATTACATATATACTAAACCTATGAAATAGTTTACATAGTTAAATTAATATTTACAAAATAGTACAGTACAAAACTTAACACAAACAATATAGTATAACATAGTTACCTAGTATAGCAAATTATACAGTACAAAACTTAACACAAACAATATAGTATAACTTATCTAACCCCCCCCCACCCCCAGACGCAAGAGTCTGGCTTGAGAGACATCTCTTTGATCAAATCATATGCTTCTTTTACATTGAAGGGATTGTCACAAGAGTCTGGCTCGCTGTGAGCATTGAAGGGATTGTCACACAGTTTGGCTTGACCCCAGCAACCTGCAATTTTATAAACAACAAAATAGTACAAAACTTAACACAATCAATATAGTATAACATAGTTAGCAAATCTGAGATAGAACAGTCATATTCTAATCTAATTGATGCCCAATTTGAGGAGATTTTTTGGCGAAAGCCATGAAAAGGACATCGGAGAAGAAAGGTCGGATGGGAAGCGACACTGACGACCTATACGGCCTATAAAACTTCCACTGAATCCGCAATTCTAATTCATTGATCATGTTCCAAATCTATACTATATATTGTATATAAAATAGTAATAGTACGTCCTACATGAATAGAACGCAATCAACCCAATTGAAACAGATGATTGAAAATCACGAAATTGAAAATTAAAATAAAGAGGAAACTCACAAAAGGAAAATAGGAATTGAGTTGCTGAGTGTGCCTTTAATAAATATACAAGATTTTGAGTAAATTTATAAACGAGATTTTCGGGCCACCGCTCTCGCTTCCGTCGACGAGGATGACTGTAACCATCTCGCATAAACAATATTGACCTCACTGATTGAGGAAGATCCAATGATGGAGAAAATGGAGAGAGGCGATCGAGCTTCAGAGAAGAACATAGAAGAAAGAGATGAGATTGACTGGTTTATGGCCTAAAAAAATGAGGAATGTCAAGCTTCTTTTCTCTTTTCAAATAAAGGTATTTTGATATTAATACATAAAATACAGACGATATCATAGCACCTAATTTATAATGGTTAGATTGCTAAATAACACACTTGTTATGGCTACCGAGCCGAAAATCTCTAAAGAAAATCACAAGTCTACTATGAATTATTTTTCATACTTGTGTATATTATGTATGCGGTTTCAAATTTTAGCTACAAGTTTATTTCCATGTAAATCGTATATACGCATGTACGTCAATTTATACGTATATGTGTGCATGGATCATGCTATATATTTTTTTTGTCGGCGGATCATGCTGTATTGACTTTATTTCAAGCCGTATTGACTTGTAAACTCAATACAGAAATATCGTAAAAATAAATTTCAGTAAAATTATGAAAAGAGAGAATTGTTTTATATTGCCACTACCGTCTATTTCTCTCATATACGGGAATGTAACTGTATACATATTTTCTATAACGGTTTGGATAATATTTGTATGGTATAGAAACTTTTATCATCATGAAATGAATTAGAATATTACCAAATATCGAGAATTTATATATTTTGGCGACATACTGGAAATCTAAATATAATATTTTTTTTTAATAAAAAATAAAAAAAAAAAAAAAAAAAGGGGATACTTTGGGCACGTCCATGAGTTCACATTATTGAACTTCACGTGCATTTGCTTGTCCACCAGCTTTCTCCCAATTTCACATGACTTTTTCTCCTAATTTGTTTTTCTCTAGATATAAAAAACAAATACTGTAACCAGTTTATTTTAAATTCCGTATTTTTAATAAGAATTTATACGTAAAAAACAATAAGAATTTATACGCAACGAACTATTTTAGGTTTACGAGTTTCTCCTTACCATAACCAATAACATGAGCTAATTACATAAAAGAAAAAAAAATAGACCAATTTTTTTTTTTTTACAAGGTTTAAATAGACCAAAATTTTCCTATTCGATGTGATTAATATCGTTAAGGTGTTTTACAACAATTTTCTATTTTTATTTTAGATCAAATTTCAAATTCATAAGTTAGGATATACGATTTTATAAACTGTAAATACATTTTTTTGAAGTTTTCAACTTGTTGTGTTAAATTGTCTTTTTTGTAACAAAAACACTTCGTCAACGATTAGATAAAAATAATTTGTACATTGTTTGATAATCATTATATATAGCACCGAAATACTAACAAAAGAGAACAAAATATGCTACCTTTTTCTTTTCCGACAAAAGAAATAAACCTTGTACATTATCGTTCCTACTTCCTACTTCCTAGACTGATAGAAAATATCAAAATCGATTTAAATTATGATAATATATGTCTTAAATGAATTGTTATACGGCGATATTATTATTTTTAGCTGAATGTGATAATGTAATACAGATTTAAAAATATTAAAGAAACAAGAAAAACCGAAACGAGATAAAAATAATTGCGAAAAAAAAAACAATAAGAAAACAGAAATAGAAAAAGGAATAAAAAAAAGAAAGGGAAGGAGGAAGCACTCGTGCGGGTGCTGGGGGACGTAACGGCGCCCCAATGATTGCCGTAATGGGGCATGCAGGAGGTGGGAGAGTGACACGTGGCAAGTCACACGTGTGAGAAGTGAAAGTGATATGACGAGACGAGAGTGGGCTGTGACATTAATGCTCTCACCAACCGTTTGCCTTAGCATTTTCCCTTTACAACCCAATTTTTTTTTGGATCTGACCTCACTTCTCTCCTTAAACCCACCATCTCTCTCTCTCTCTCTCTCGCTCATGAAAAGTCAAACCCTTCTTTTTTTAATATTTTTTCCCCGATTTTGTAGCATTATTTTTACAAAATCACACACCAATCTGACTTTTAAATAATTTGGTATATAAAAAAAATTACCATCGAAAAAAAACAAATTTCTCTATCCACGCGAATATTATAATTTACATAGCATTGTTTTGGATGATAATTTATCAGTTTTAAATCTTTCTAATAGTTTTGAACTCACTAATTACAAATTTAATAACTTCTTTCAACTAAGCAATTTTATGAGCTCTTAGTGTTAAAAAAACAAAATTATTAAACTCTTTCTATTTTTGATGTACGTTTAGAAGTTTATTTTCGGCGATGGGTCCTTTTTTCTATCTTTTCCTCTTTTTTTTTCTTCTTTGAATTAAACTAATTTGCTTGGATTTTTACATAATTTTTGTTTTGAACATTGAATTGTTGCATAATTTCTTTTCAGAAATGATATAAGATTTATGATAAATCTCAATAGAGAGGTGTTTGTTATGATGGCTCAAACTTTCGCCAATTAGATTTCATCAACAATATATGTTTTTGTTTCATATCAGTTATCTTAATAGAGAGATAATATGATGAAAACAATCATATTAGCTCTCTAATTCTAATATTACATTGATGTAAATTCATATTGTTAATTTTACATTAACAAAATTTAATATGATGCAATAAATTTACATTAATATTAATATAAATTTAACAAAATTTTCATATTATCTTAATAGTATTTTCCACTTATTTTTTACCTTTTGGCTGTTTTTTTTCTTTAATTTGTGTTAGATTTGTTGATTCCGGTTGTGAACTTCGTTATTTAATTATTGTGTCTTTATACTACTCTCATTTGGGTTTTACATTTTCTATTATTCATATAGAGTTCTTTTTTTTTTCGTAATAGATCTATGGGCTGTTTTAGCTGCTTGTTTTTTTTAAAAGTTGATAGCTTTTTTATATGATTGTATTCTGCAGCTCAATTTTTCGACGGTACCTAGCAACTTCTTTAAACTTGGCTCTTACATAACAAATTAACATTGTTTTATTGTGAGTAATTTGACTTTTATAACCTCTGAAAAAGACAAATAAAAGGGCCAACAAAGTTAAGACCGACTTGGTATTTTATATAACGACGCAAATCTAGTTGAGCATGTAGCAACTACGTACCTACTAACCAGTTTTAGTTCCGTTTGTTGTATCGTTATTTTTATTTTCTTTTCAATTTATAACATTTACTTTTTAATTTTATAACATTATGTACGAAACTACAAATTAATCTGGCTTTCAAATACACCTTCGATTTTTTTCTTCGTCCTGGCTTTACCTCTTGTAAGTAGTTTTTTTTTTTTCCGTCAACACGTTGAGTCTAAATGATGATTTGGCTGAAAAAACAGTATTGACAAAATTTGGCAAAAATTGAGGACGATTTCTAATGAAATCGATCTTACGTATTTGGTAAACATCTAAATAGTAGCAGATAAATTTGGGGAATTAGTGAAAAATTAGTTTGCTAAATAGTTATGAATAATAACGGAATAATTCCAAAAATTATCTAAATGAATATAACAATTCATTTTTTTCTGCTCTTTTAGCAACACAAATTCAATTTTTGTTTCTTATAAACCTATTCAAACCAAATTTAACTATTTTTTTTAGGTTTCTCTAATTCTATTTTCTCAGCCAAATTCTCAAATAATGATGTAACATCATTTGTTTTCACAAAAATTCCACCAATTCTATTAAAATTCTACAAAAGAGGTTTACTATTTAGACCCGTAATTTAAATTTTCCAACCTCGGAAAGAGACAAATTAATCTGACTTTTAAATACACGAATTCAATTTTTGTTTCTTATAAACGTATTCAAACCAAATTTAACTATTTTTTAGGTTTCTTTAATTTTATTTTCTCAGCCAATTTATCAAATGATGTTACATCATCATTTGTTTCCACAAAAATTCCACCAATTCTATTAAAATTCCACAAAAAATGCATTACTATTTAGACCCGTAATTTGATTTCTCCAACCTCGGAAAGAGACAAATTAATCTGCCTTTCAAATACAGGAATTCAATTTTTGTTTCTTATAAACGTATTCAAACCAAAATTAACTATTTTTTTTTTAGGTTTCTCTAATTCCATTTTCTCAGCCAATTTCTCAAATGATGATGTAACATCATTTGTTTCCACAAAAATTCCACCAATTCTACTAAAATTCCACAAAAGATATGTTACTATTTAGATCCGTAATTTGATTTCTCTAACCTCGAAAAGAGACAAATTAATCTTGCTTTCAAATACCTGAATTCAATTTTGTTTCTTATAAACGTATTCAAACCAAATTTTTTTTTTTTTAAGTTCCTCTAATTCCATTTTCTCACCCAATTTTTCAAATAATTATATAACATCGTTTGTTTCCACAAAAATTCCACCAATCCTACTAAAATTCCACAAAAGATGCGTTACTATTTAGACACGTAATTTGATTTCTCCAACTTCGGAAAAAGACAAATTAATCTGATTTTCAAATATACGAATTCAATTTTTATTTTTTATAAACGTATTCAAAACAAATTGAACTATATTTTTTAGGTTCCTTTAATTTCATTTTCTCAGCCAATTTTTCAAATGATGATGTAACATCATTTGTTTCCACAAAAATTCCACTAATTCTACTAAAATTCCACAAAAAAATGCATTACTATTTAGACCCGTAATTTGATTTCTCCAACCTCAGAAAGAGACAAATAAAATGGACCAACGTAGTTAGACCGACTTGATTTATACATAATGACGCGATCTAGTGGAGTACGTAGCTACTAAATAATCTTGGATTCAATTATTTTTGTCGACGATCCATAAATTCGATATGACTTAACAAAAGTCAATTTTGGTTGACTGGAAACTAAAAAGTTAGGACTCGGTCGAGAGAGATAGAGATGGGTACAAACAATTGAGAAATAAGAATAGGATAATCACTGTCTATAATCTCTATCAAGTATCAAATCAATATGACAAATCTCAATCATACATACATACATACTTGTTAGGTACGTTTCTTTATTTTATTTTTGTCTTTTTCCCCCATCTCGAGCAGATTAAATTCCAATCACTTCACTTTTCTTTGCATCCCTCGACCGACAAATATACCTTAAATTAATGCGACATTTTATTTTTTTACGATCTCTGGCATAGTGGCATATCACATATTTCCTTTTCTATCCCGCAAGTATACACGCACGCATCACGAATGTATAAAACCATTTTTTTCTACCTAGCAAGACAAAAAAATGTTTTGGTAATGGAAAACTAAATCTCCACAAGTCTCACATTTGAAAATTCATATACGCGAGTAAACAATCGTGATAGCATGCATAATGCTATACGACATACAATAGCATCATTTGAGAAATGAAATGACGATATGAAAAATGGATTTAGAGGAACCTTTTTTCACAATGAAATGACCGATATGAAAAAGATGACGACTGTAAATATGATAATATATATTTTAATTCGGAAATACGTGTGTAAATTGTAGAATACTAGACATAAATGGGAATTATATATATATATATATATATATATATTAGTAAGATTAGTAAAGACTGAAATCATAAATTATTCTGATATTCTACCGTGCAATAGATTACTAATTCTAGCTCTTATGATTTACATCACTTCATGATTACAATACATATTTATGATCATCTACTGTTTGAATCTTATTACAAAAAAATGGAATTTTAGGTGAAGATATGAAGATGGAGGTGCATGGGGGTTCCCTACATCCACCTGCAAAAGTTATGATTGAATTTCAATCATTGCTCACGAGCGCAACCAACACATCTCTCTCTATCCCTTCAATTCATTTTTTTCTTCATCTCTTATCATTTACTTTGCTCGATGTATATATAAGTTTATGTAATACATATTTCTCATGCTTTGAATCATATCGTCCCACTACTTTTTGGAACTAGCTGCTCACAATGTTTGACTCTTTTCCTTCTATTCTTTTTGTCTTTACATTCCTCTATTTCAGAAAGGCTTTCCTTGAATGGTTATGCACTTATGCTTAATGAGTAACAAAATTAAATTAAAACGACAAGTCTCCTTCTTTTTTTTTGCTTTAAAGTTTTTCTAAATTATAGGCGTTTTTAAAAAGGAACCAATTGTATAATCTCTGTTAAAATAATATTTCAGAAGATTATCGAGCTAGATTTTTCTTCACGGATTTACATCTAAGTACATCACAATGCATAATTTGTTTGCAACTTATATATAGTTTAATACAAGGTACTTGGATATATATATATATATATATTCTTGTAATTTGTTTTCCCGACATGAACCATTACTTATTGTTTATAAAAAAAATCTAAGAATGAAGAGAAAAAAAACCTGTGGAATGGAAGGAGGAGGCTAAACTTCACATAGAAGAAGCCCCATGAAGCAAAGGATGTTAAGTAAAAGAAAACCAACTTAAAGTAATAAACGTTATGTTATGTGTATGTGTGGTTAATGGCAAACATTAGTAAGACAAATTCTAGATTCTTTATAAAAAGAAATAGTTTTAAATCATGGCTTGTATTTGACTGTAGTAAAAAAAGACTTTACAATATATATATAGAAAATTGACAAACATTATAATAATTAAAAGAGAAAAAAGGGAGAGAAAGAATAGAAGAGAAGTGTGTTGAGTTGTTGGACCCTCTTAGGTTTCGCATGGGGTTAACATTATAGCGTATTCCCCTTTTACTTTCGGCTCTGGTCCCTTTCCAGATTCATTTTTGTTAATTATTATGATAACTAGTTTTTATCCACTGATCTTATATTTTAATTATTACTTTATCTTCAATTGTTTAATTTCCATAAGCATGTCCTAGAAATAAGCTAGCTGGGCTGAGAAATGGTATGCTATTCTTACTGCTCGTATGAATGTTAACGGGTCATTTTTTGTGTTCGAATTCATAGCATGAATTGTTATTTCCTTTTATCATAAACTAAACTTTTTTTGAACGTTGCCCTATGTTCCTAAATCCTAACAGAAAAAGAAGGATGTTTAAATCAAAATCTATATGTATATATTATATAGTCTACACATTAATGATGCATTGATGTTAAACAAAATATACACATTAATATAAGTTATTCGTTTTCTAGATATATGAAAATAGCATTGACATTCCAAAAGAAGAAAAACATATTTCTAATTTTTGTTGGTTTATATAAAACAATACTAGTATTCAAAAGGCTAACACAAACAAAATGAGTAACTAGTAATCAAGAAAACAAACTTAGCGAAGCAAGACGATGATTAACCCAAAAAAAATAGAAAGATTTAATAAATCATTTGTCTGGCTTTTTTTTTTTATATTAATAATCTAATAATTCTTACCCGAATACGACCCTTGAGCATGTGTCCCGATCTAAGTAACAAGAGACGTGTTGTATTATATTATACTTAAACGCACGAAGTGTTTGACCTTGGATTTTAATAGTCTTTTATCATGAACAATACGTACACTTATAAATGTTTAAATCACTAATGCGGATTTATAAATACTAAGGAAAGCTACTAACAAAAATCCATTGTCGTCCAGCGGTTAGGATATCTGGCTTTCACCCAGGAGACTCGGGTTCGATTCCCGGCATTGGAGCTTTTTAATATTTTTCCCTGTCCGAACCTATTGAGAAGGGAGAAGTGATGATTAATTATCAAAGCCAGTTCTCTTTCAGGAACAAACCACCAAAACTTTACGATATTTTTATTTCATCAGGAAGTAACAAACACCAACATATGCGATTTCATTCTTCGAATGATGAGATGTAAAATAGCGTGACAACCAATATTTTCAAAACATTCATATAAATACTGCTTTGTTCGTACTTGACATCTTCTCTTCTGTTCACTTTCTTCCCTAATTGCTTATTTTCGATGATCATTCATATATAAATATATAGTGCATTGATGGTGGTATCTATAGATTATGAATCTCTAGTGTTTGGCAAGGTCTTTTGTTCTTGTTGTGAAAGATAGTAGAATGATAGATGTTATTGCTTCCAAACAGAAAGACTCTTAAAAGGAACAAAACGACTAACCATGAGAGAAGATTTTGTAGATGTTGGAGCGGATCCGTTCGTGACAGTTTAAAGATCCAGAGGCACTGGTCAAAAGCCAAGAAGAAGGTGAAGTGGTGCAATTTGACATAAGTGGGGGACTTAGGTTTAGTATGGAAAATTACATCAAACAACTTTTTGGAAAAAAAAGAAAAGAAATTATGTGTAATATAAACTTCTGTGTACATATACATTTTTGGTTCTTTGCCAATATTAAACACCGATGGAAAAAAAAAAGTAATTGAAGATGATTTTTGTTTTTCTTCCAAAACTCTTCTTGTTAACATTGAACATAAAAAAAAAAAGAAAAAGAAAAAATAACAACCTCCAGGAACGAAGCCTCTTTGAGAAAGAGTTGCTATATGAGCAAGTGACATAAATTAAGAGGAATTTGAAGTCCGGTGAGCTCGTGCAGTTCTTGCCAAGATCAATTTAGAAATAAGACTAAAGCACACCAATTCTATATGGCTCATTTCTCGTTTAAACAAAAATTATATTGATTTAATGTTTCGAATCCCTTGAAAATTCTAAGGATTGGGTTAAAGAGTCTCAAGTCTGTGAAAAAGAGGTTAAAAATCCTATGAATCTGTTCGAGACTTTGATCATGTCCATATGAAAGATTTTAGAAGAAGCATGTGTGCCTCGACTTACATGCAATTTTTCTTAAAAAATGCTTTAAATTTGCTGAAGAAATCCATTAATTTTGCTTCAAAATAGTTTTTTTTTTTTTGCTTATTCATCATTTACAAGAAGCATGTGTGCCTCGATTCACATGTACCTACACTGGTATATATATGAGTTTGTTCTCAATGTAGACCTTTCCCACCTTCTTCATCAATGATGTTGAGAACAAACTCATATACCAGTGAAGATGCGCCTCGATTTTACTTTTTCTCTTTTTTAAAACTTAAAAACTTAGGTTTTACCCATTAGAGCATCATCATCGCTTAAAAACTCTTTCGAGATTCTTAATAAACATATTTTAATATTTAAAAAGTATTGACTATTAATAAAATGACAACTCGTGAGTTTGCCAAAGTATCTCAATCAAACGAGAGAGCATAATGATCCCAACTTCAAAGCAGATGTTACATCGTCATATCAGTCTCTTTTATTATATTTAATTTTAGGTTTATTCTTATCCGCAAACAATCAAGATTAGTTTCGGAATTAAAGGTTAATCTGCAATTTGATTAAAAATCTAAGTAGTGCTCTTAAAAAGACAAAACTGGATTGGTGAAATGTATGATTCCTCTGTTATGTGAAAGGTCCGAGAGAAAAACTTATAAGACAATAAAATAGTGATCACTAGAGCAGCAAATGTTCAGCAGTAATAAACAAAATTGAATTATGTTTGATTTATAAAAAGAAAAACAAACGATCCCCAAGTCCCAGAGATTTTAGACTCACTTTTTTTGTTTAAAGAAAAGTTTAAAAACGCAAACATAAAACATCAGCGAGCAAACTCACGCGACTCTGATCTCTCAGACCGCTTACGTTCATATCTGTACTCATCTTCCTCCATTTTATCGTACCGATGACTATACCGGTCTGTGTCCCCTTGATCGTCTTCGTAGTAGTTGCTACGGCTCTCTTCTGGCTCGCCATGTCTGTCTCGGTCATGGTGCTTTGACACGCTCCGCTCATACTCCGGCTCTCTTTCACGGGACCGACCACCAACACCTTCATGCTCATATTCACCTCCTTCGTAGTCTCGCTCCCTCTTTTTATCACGGTCTCTGTCATGATCCCTTGTAGAACGGTCTCGACCTCTGTCACGGTCACGGCGGTCTCTATCTCCTCTATCACGGTTCCGGTCACGGTCACGTCTGCTGTCTCTTTCTCTATCCCTATCTCTGCCTCCTCGGTCACGCCTGCTGTCTCTCTCTCTATCCTCTCTCGGTCTGTCATGAGACCGCTCTCGAGGCTGTTCAATGGACACCTCACGAGACCTTTCTCGTTCCCTTTCTTTTCCCTTTTCCCGAGATTTTTCACTGGACAGACAAGGGCCACAACATTATCAGCACAATCAACAAAGCAAAAGAGCTTAGTGATGGATGAAAATAAAAGATATCATTACCGCTCTTCGCGCGGTCTTGTTGGCTCTTCTGACCGGGACGTTCTACCTTACTGTTGTTGTTCCCCAACAGTTTCTTCACCAACACCACCGACTCTTGAGGTCCCAAGTCCACCACCAAGCCTGCGTGGACGCCAGTTAGGAACGGTTCTACCTCTCTCAACATCAACCAACACTCTTCTACCGTCAATCTTTTGTCCATCGGCTTGTTTATACGCAGCTGTAAGAAGAACAGCACAGTTAGTAAGAAAGAGCGAAAAGAAAGAAAAGAAAAAAGGAATTGAGAGAAAACAGATGCGTTGGGACCTTTCATGTCACGGGTGTGCATGTACTCAATGAAAGCATATCCTCTTGGTTTGTTGGTCAGCTGATCAGTCACCAATTGAACCTGAGGAGATTAAGAAGAAGACATTAACAAATCAAAGATCTGCAAGAACAAATATCAAATTACAGATAAAAGTGTGTTTCATATCAAACAAACAGGCAGCTCTATAAGGCAGGGCAACCTTTATTTTAATAGGCTTCCAAATCCGAGACTGTCACCACCCCCACATCAAGAATTGGCAGTAAAATGGATGCATTGCAGCAAATTTACCATTTCTGAAAGGTCTAATAAACCACCCCTTACCAGGGTATAGAAACATCTTCAAATTAAGATTACTAAAAAATGTATACAAAAGTGAACCAGATCGCCTTCATAGATGGTATTCCTAAGTCCCAGATAATGATTTTTTTGTAGATGTTCAAACACGAAGAGCAAGAAGGGTTTCTGATACTACCAACAACGTAACCTGATGAAGCATTTTCTTTGGGACAGAAAAATGGCTTGGGAAGAAGGCAGAAAATATTTCTAACCAGGATGAGTAAATACTTCACTAACTAGGAAACCCTTGCACATATAACCTCTATATCATAAATAATGGATAGAGTCTTGAGCAAAGAGCTAGAGAGGGGGAAGCCATTACATAACTTCTTACCGAACCGCAATGAGGCAATATGTTATAGGATGAGTAGATACATTAAACAAAACATATTGAGCAAAGAGCTTGAGAGGGGGAAGCCATTACATAACTTCTTACCGAACCCGCAAGGGAATGCTCAGAATAACCTACCCGTTTAATTGGTCCATAAGATTCAAACTCCCTTTTAATCTTACTCTCAGAGGATTCGTAGTTCTGCAAAACGATAACAGGCTAAAGTCAAGCACAAACAAAACCCCACCTGTCTAAGTAAAGCCATCCAACACAAAACAGCACAACTTACGAGTCTTGAAACGAACAGTGTCTTGTATGGATCTCCAGAAGCATTCGGATCACTGTTCGGGTCATCTGCGTATAAGGTTTCAAAATAAGATTGGATTCCCTAAACCGTGAAAGCGCATGAAATGAACATACGATAAAACATGTAGTGAATAAAATTGAACGGCGGATGCAATTACATTTCTTTAAGTCCTCTGCAGCTTTTTCAACACCTTTCTCCAGTCGTAGTTTCCGAATTCTCTCCCTTTTCTGTGCCTGGAAACAAAAATACGCGGATTACAAAGACACAAACTTGGGCAAGAAAGCTCCCATAATCGAAACAGTTTAAGGAGGTGCATCATACAGGTGTTTCAACTTCTGGCTTAGGTGGAGCGTACTCAGGATTCCCAGGCTCAGCGAAGTTACTCACAAACACAGCCATGCCTAATATGAGACACACGATACAAAATCACATCCAAAGCCCTTGAGAGTAAAGTTAAAAAAGCAAAATCGGATATACAAAGTTTAAGACCTGTATAAGGCGGGCATTTTCTCTTCTCCGGTGGCGGTTTGTACTCCAATGGCGGCCGTGGCTCAAAGAGCTTCAAGAGATTGTTTGTTAATCCAGTAGGGTGGCTTTGACCCATCTGCAGATGATCAAGACACATAATATTAACTCTAAAGCAACAAGAAATCTTCCCCTGAACGAATTCCAACAAGCAGAGTGTAGTTCCAAATTCTGAAAATAGCTCAAGATCAATACAGAATGAATCATATGCCCTAGAATCGGAATCTCAATAATAAAGGCAATTGCAAACTAAATTCCAGAGTGTTACAAACCAATCCGATATAGAATTGAAGCAAGCATCAAACGACTTGAGTATTCAATCGACGGACTCGATATCTAAGTAGAGCAACGGAATCATTAGCTAGACCGATAGAGAACGAAGCTATATTCATAGAGACAGAGAAGATATAAACGAGAGATATCAAGAATCGGCGAATCCGAGATAAGAGAGACTAACCAGCTTGGACTGAAGAACATTAGCTCTGTTCTGAGCTTTAGTGCGCGCCTGAACGGCGGCGTTCTGGTTACGCATGAAAGGATCATCGGAGTCTCCCATGGCGACAAGAGATCTCGGAGCTCAGCTAGGGTTTCTCAGGAGGTAAGTGGGATGGGATGGATTCGCAGAGACAAATCGAAATTAACAAAACCAAAATGAATCTGAAACCGGATTCCGGTTATCAAAATCCGAAAGATAACCGAGTCTCAAAACGATGCCGTGTCGATATAGCCGGCCTCTCTATTTAAACGTTCTTTACTGAATGAACAACAACCTTTGCCATTTTGATTACAGATTATCAATAGTAGTATTCTTCTTGAATTTTATATATATATTTCTGTGATTTTTTTTAGAAGATTAATCTCTGCGCAAATTGGAAATGTGGCTAATGAAAGCAATCATTAATTGACACGTTTGGTATACGACATTACACGTGTGACAGACGACGAAAAAAGGATTGGTTTAACCGAAACACTGGTCACTAGGAAGCGGACCAGGAACCGACCCGTTATCCAAAAACTGAAGACCGAACACCACAAGAATGGCTAGAAGCGACAGGTACGACAAGCCCTCGACCGCACCCAGCAAACCAAACGGCCCATTAGGCAGACCCGACCCGGTTTTTGTCTTGGTATACAGAGACCATCCCACGATGCCCAACACCACCAGGTAGCTCACACCTTCCAACGCTCCGATTGAACCAGCCGGTCCTGGAGGTAAGCCACAGCCAGTTGTCTTCAAAGTATAGAGAGACCATCCAATAACCGGCGTCGACACTAAACCGCCGACAACAGCCGCTTTCTCAAGAAATCCGCCAGTGTCGGTATTGTCCTTGGCCTTTGCTACGACCCTACATGACGTCTTAATTGGTCGCCGGGTCAATTTTCCCTGGTGAAACGACGGTGGTAAAGAGGTGGAGATCGGAGATAGTAGAAGCATTTTAAGAGAGAGAGAAGAAAGGTTAGAGCGAGAGAGAAAGATTGGATTTTGAACCTTCACGTGTTTACCACATAATTTTGGTATGGTGTGGAAATAACAGAACTCCAGCATAAGCTTTTAAGAGGCTTTCACGGCCGTTTGATCTAAATGCATCATCACACACACACACACTACGACAATCCTAAGCAACTAATAGTGGACCCCTAGGAAGACAATAAGGTTTTGGATCTGGACAACGAGTAATAACCGTTGGATTAGTTCTGTGTAGATGGAATAGTTTTGTGCTGGTTCATCTTCGACACGTCTCTGTAGTGTGCAACTAATAGTGGACCCCTATGTTTGACATGTATTTACAAAGACGCCATTATCTGTGTTTTTTCTTTCTTTCCTTTTTGCTTGATGACTTATCGAATATCTACAATATAGGTTTTGACTGAACTGAATTGTTGTGTAATATAGGTTTTGTTCTACTACTATAAATAAAAAAGAGTATATGTATGTGTTTTGGTTTGAATAAATTTATTTTTTACAAGTTCATTGTAGACTAATAGACTTATTCAACATGGGTACGTTCCCTAAAATTCCACATGTATTTTATCATTGACTCATTGAGAATATCAAATTGATATGTTACCAATTCGAGTCAATAATATGAGGTTCAAAGTTTTAGCACCCATCTCTTACAAGTTCATTCTAGACTAATAGACTTATTCAACATGGGTACGTTCACTAACCAAAGGCTCATCTGAATTTGGGAAGGACTTTAAGAGAGGGGTGCTAAACCCATCCTTAACATCTTTGATGCATCTTTATAACGAAATACCGCCGCCAACATTTTTCCGCCGTAACGTATGCGATAATGACGTTGTCAACGTTACGATAATCATTCATAATTGGTTATGCGTTGGTGTCCAATAAAACATCCTCGTCTTCTTTGGCTCACTTTCTTATAAACCATGAGCCTTCGAGTTAGATCATTAGTTATAATCTTTGGATGAAGTAAACTGATATTGTATATATGCTGGATTATCTCAAATCAGGTTTGGACCATTATGCGACTCTCACACCGATGGGATTCTCTCCATTTTATGATTAAGCAATTTTCACCGTTGATTATGTTCTCACCAATGTAAGTAGCGCCTAGGAACATATTCGTTATCGATTGGAGATTCAGATCCTTCCTTTTGTTCACTAAACCAACAAGACAATAAATGATGTAATATATGTACATGTAAAATGCGGCAAAGTGATCTCTATGGTCTTGTAAACAAGTATGACTGCTCATTAAATGGTCAACACTAAGAGAGTGTTATGTTGTTTCTGCAAATGATTTTACAGTCAGAAAAGGCGAGTTTGAGACACCATAAATTTGGCTCTTTATGCCATAACACGAAACCACCCATGCATATCTTTGTGGCTATTAAGATTCGTGTCGAATTTATCTCCACTGTGCCACACCTCTGCGCCAATCTTGTTCCCATCTCGGCAAGCATTTCCTCGGATATGGTAACTTCCAATACAGTTTCCAAAACCGTTTTTGTTGGTGTTCAAATTAATTTGAAAGGTTCGAATGTTTTTAACATCAATGTACAGTATGTTGTTTGAATAATGGAGAATTTTTTTTACTTTCTTTACTTTGAAAATTAATTTACTTGAGTTACCCATTACGTCCACACTTTGTTCCGGACAAAATTAAAATTCTAAATCTCAGACGTCGTTTCCTAATTATAGCCTTATAGGTGAAAGTGAAACATAGCTACTTTGTTTGGTTAACACAAACTTTTATTTTGTTTTCGTTGTTAACCCATATGTAACGTCAATTTTTGCACACCGCGTTTAGTTTTGTTGAGTGAGAATGGGGAGATAGCAAACAAATGAGTTGGAAACAAAATACGCAGAAAACATTAATGGGCTCAATTCGGGATAAAGAGATTTCGGCCCAATGTCCAATCATGCAATCTTTGGATCATCACATCGCTTCTTTATTTTTGGTTCAGTAATATTTTGATTATAACTTTTGTTTTATCTTATTTTATATAAAGTTGTATGCATCAATAGTTAATTTTTAACATGATCATGATACATGTCAAGTTAAACGATTAGATTATTTTGCTACGTATTAAAAAGAAAAACAAAAATATCAAAAAGGTACGTATTTTAGTTACTCACAAATCTTAAATTTCTACAAGCTTTTCTATATCAGTATGTGTCTATTTAACAGTTATAGCATAATATTATGAGTACAATTTATTATTTCTTTAATTTGATTACTAGATAGTGACTGAAACTTTTTCGTTGTAGGAAAGGGAATTTCAAAGCTGGCTAAATAGTGTTTCTGGAATCTTAAGGGACCCTGTCAGGCTTAAAATAATGTTGTTTTTAAAACATATAATATTAGATAGTAGCAAAAAAAAGTTTATAAAGTCAAACACTAGTTTTTGATGGGATATTGGCACTTATCCTTTTTCTTTTCTATCAAATGCAAAAGTAGAAAATTAATTCAATTCAATCTTATGATTTTATATGAATAGCATATATTATTATGACAAAGATGACAATTAATTATTGTTAAAAAGATGTTTATCTGGTTCGAATTTTATCCAACGGGCGTGATAAAATCTTACGATACACGTGGCGACAATCTTAACACCTCAAACACTTTACGAGGGCTTTGTATCAAGATCACGTAGTAATGTAGCATGTAAGTAGATATACTAACAGGTCAAAGTCAACAAATCACGCGTTCAAATTGCATTAAATGTGTAATAGTATGATAATCAGAACACTGAAATACTTTTTTTATCACATCGCTAGACGACAAAATCGACCGTAATTTCAAAAACTTCCGTAATTGTTTGTCTTCTTTATTGTTGTTTTATCGACAAATATGGAAATTACTTTTTTTTTTGTTTTTTTGAACAAGTTTTGGAAATTATTTTTTCATCGGAGGTGTTTGGTCCGACAACGGGACGGTAAATCCTCCACTCTCTTCGCTTAAGGACAACGGCAGTGAATCTTTTTTAACTCTTTCTTCTTCTTTTTTTTTTGCTCAAGTTATAAATCGACCTCAAAAATCTTATTTTACCATTTTATGGTTTTCTTTTTTTCATTTACAACTCAAACACATTCTACTAAACTTACGAAACAACAACGGTTATTACGAATTAATCCACATTAATAAATAGTTTAGTTCGTTAGCAGATTAAATCACTTTACTTTTTAAGCAAATTTTTTTCCTTTCTATTAACATTATTATGGATCCCAATTTATGAATAAAAACATAAGATGATTTTAATCGTTAACGGACTAAAACAATCTGCATTGGTGAGAGATTTGCAAGAGTTTCTTAACAATTTAATAATAATATTTTTAATATAAATTAATTGTATTATTTAATTTTAAATTATGCATAAAATTTAAATCAATAATATGAAGACA
The DNA here is from genome assembly GCA_020283515.1 of Alliaria petiolata. Classification (NCBI taxonomy): domain Eukaryota; kingdom Viridiplantae; phylum Streptophyta; class Magnoliopsida; order Brassicales; family Brassicaceae; genus Alliaria; species Alliaria petiolata. The sequence continues at coordinate 112,914,451 of JAHZTW010000002.1, read as the reverse complement.
AGTAATAGATTGAGTCTCTCAAAGTTTCTCCATTCTCTCTCTTCTACTTTTTTATTTTTATTAATATTTTAATGGAGATGTTCTAACTATAATGATTTTAATCGTTAACGGACTAAGACCATCTGCATTGGTGAGAGATTTGCAAGAGTTTTTTATCAATTTAATAATAATATTTTTAATATAAATTAATTGTATTATTTAATTTTAAATTATGCATAAAATTTAAATCAATAATATGAAGACAAGTAATAGATTGAGTCTCTCAAAATTTCTCTATTCTCTCTCTTCTACTTTTTTATTTTTATTAATATTTTAATGTGAGAGACTTAGTTAGAAACTCTAGATGCAGATGCTCTAACTACGTTCTTGCCGCTACAATTAGTTAATTCTAAATTTGAATTTGCATAATAACACAACTGATATATTTATATGCAAATTTTTTTGCACTTTTGGGGATATGATGAATCACTGACATATATGACTCCTTTATCTATACTAACTTCGTAAGGTTTTTTAGAGCACCTCCAATGGAGAATCTTAACATAAGGGTTTTAGAGAAAAAATTAAAAAAATAATTCAAAATTAAATAAAATGTTAAGAAGTGGTTTTTAAAAAAGAGTTTTTAGAATTGTTAAAAACTCCATACGTGTCAGTTTGTGATTGGTCGGTTCATTTTAACAAAAAAAAAATTTAAACTTCACAAAATTTTAAAATTTCACAAAACTTCACAAAAACTAAAATTTCACAAAACTTCAGAAAAATTAAAATTTCATAAAATTAAAACTTTACAAAATTTATGAAATGCAATAATTTTTAAGTTTTATAAAATATAAAATGTTTAATAATTTAGACAAAATAAATTCCATATAAAATATTATAATTTCAAAAAAAATATTTTTTTATTCTTAAGAACTTCTCAAATGGGATTCCACCATTGGAAGCATAAAATTTTAATTACTCTTAAATAAATTCTTAACTTAAACAATTTTAAAATTTATTATTAAAATAATGTTAAGAATCCATAAAAGATTCTTAGCATTGGAGATGGTTTTATCCATTTTAAAATAAATGAGTATGCAATAAGATTATTAGCTAAAAAAAGACAATGAGATTTTTTTCTTAAAAAAAAAAGAAAGACAATGAGATTGATATTTTTATATATATATAAAAAATGCATGGGAGTGAATCAAGATAGATACTTGAAAACACTCGAACCCCACAAGGATCGACACAATATTTCTTTAAGATGGCTCAAAAACTCTTACTTATTTAAAAAAAATTCCAAAATTTTAAAATATACAAAGTGTTGAAAAGTTGAAAATCGATTAAAGAGAAAATAAAATAAAATAATAGTTGTGCTGAGAGAGAGAGAAGAAGAAGAAAGGCTCCTTTGTCTCGGAAGAACCAAAGGGGAAACCCAAAAAAAAAAAAAAAAAAAGGTCGTAGCTTTCTTTCACACGAAATCTCACGAGCCGCCTTCTTATTCTTATTCTTCTTCTTCTTTCTCTGTCTCTTTCGAAAAAGAACAAAAATCACAGCGAAAAAATCCGAGCTTTGTGAGAACTGAAGACCAACGGCGTTTCTCTCCGGTGGAATCTCAGCCGTTGGATCTGAGATATCGCCGTTTTCAGTGGAGGAGGTTTTTGGGTTAAATGAAGGTTTTTGTTTTAGTTAATATTTTTTTTTTGTTTTAATCGTTATCAGAAAAGGTAGGTAGCGAAAAAAGAGGTTTTTACGAAAAGCAGATTGACTGGTAGCTGAAGAACAACGGAGGAGAGAAATATAGAAAGAGAGAGAGAGAGAGAGAGAGAGAGTGAGTAACGATAAACCCTAAAGGTTGAAACTTGGTTGACGAAAATGAGCTGAAAATTTCTTCATTTATTCCATTCTATTTCTTACTTTATTTTTTCTTCTGGGTTACTTCAAGAATCACTAGAAAAAGAAAAAAGTTCCATTTTCTTTTTTAAGATGCCGGTAGATTTAGATAACTCCTCCACAGTTTCCGGCGAGGCAAGTGTCTCCTCCACCGGAAACCAAAACCCACATCCGAAAATCGCCGCAAAGAAGAAACGAAACCTCCCCGGCATGCCCGGTAACTTAAAAAAATCCAAACTTTTATGTAACTAAAATTAGAAATTCTTCATTTTTTCTGATTCTGTTTATGCTTTTTTTTTTCTCTTCTTTCAGATCCAGACTCAGAAGTCATAGCTTTGTCACCAAAAACTTTACTAGCAACAAACCGATTCGTCTGCGAAATCTGCAACAAAGGATTCCAGAGAGACCAGAATCTGCAGCTTCACCGTCGAGGTCACAATTTACCGTGGAAACTCCGACAGAAATCGAGCAAAGAAGTGAGGAAAAAGGTTTACGTTTGTCCTGAGACTAGCTGTGTTCATCACGACCCTTCACGCGCTTTAGGAGATCTCACCGGAATCAAGAAACACTTTTGTCGGAAACACGGCGAGAAGAAGTGGAAATGCGATAAATGCTCCAAGAAATACGCCGTTGTGTCTGATTGGAAAGCTCATTCGAAGATTTGTGGCACCAAAGAGTATAAATGCGATTGTGGTACTCTGTTTTCTAGGTAAAGTGCCCCAAAAAAATCGATTTATTTTTCAATCTCCAGAATCTTTAAAATCTCTAATCTTTGATTGTTCTTCTCTTGTAGGAGGGATAGCTTTATAACGCATAGAGCTTTCTGTGATGCTTTGGCTGAAGAAAGTGCGAGAAGCCATGATCATAGTAAGAAGCAGAATCCGGAAGTTTTGACCCGGAAGAAACCAGTACCCGACCCGAAATCCGTAGCTGCAGCTAATTCACCGTCGTCTCCGAATCCAGCACCCTCCTCCGTTGCTCCGGTGGAAACTCGGTCTGCTAAGATCAATTCCCCTCCGGTTTTAACGATTAAGCAATCAGGTAAAAGTAAAAACACTGTTACAGGATTCTAGCGAAATTAGGCAATTTTGAAATCCATTTTTTGTCGCTATGTTTTTATTTTTTCAAAACGAAGAATGAGAAATCTGTGTTAATGGTCGGTGATCTTGGAGTTTAGTAGGTTTTTGTCCGTAGCGTCGTATTATTTTTTATCTGTTACCTGATTAAGAACATAATTCGTTTAGCAAGTTTTGGTGTTCTGTATGGCTGATTGATTCTTTATGATAAAGAAATCAAAGATATGATTGATTTGCTTTTTTTCGTCCCTCCAAATTGTCTATTGATTATGTAGAAGAAAAGTCTCTAACTTTATACGGTTTTGCAGAATCCCCAAAAACCCCTCCTGAAATCTTGCAAGAAGCTCCAAGAACGACTGGTATAAACGTTACGAGAAACGGCGTTTTCGCAGGCTTATTCGAATCTTCATCAGCTTCTCCAAGCATATACACGTCTTCTTCTTCTTCACAGAGTCTATTCGCGCGGTCCTCGTCAATCGAACCCATCTCTTTGGGTCTCTCAACAAGTCATGGATCATCATTTCTCGGGTCAACCCGGTTCCCAACTCAGCCCGCAATGTCAGCAACCGCTCTGCTTCAGAAAGCAGCTCAAATGGGAGCAGCTTCTTCAGGAGGTTCGTTGCTTCGCGGGCTGGGCATAGTTTCATCGACTTCACCTTCTATGGACTCAATAGTCCCTCATGGTTTAGGATTGGGACTGCCTTGTGGCGGTGAAAGCAGCTCGGGTTTGAAACTATGCCCAGACAACATTAGACTTTCTCGGGTTAGGTAGAGCGGTTGGCAATGGCGGTGGTCCCGGAAACGGACTATCCGCTCTAGTCGGAGGAAGCGGCAGCATCGATGTGGCGGCTACATTTGGATCAGGAGAGTTTTCAGGGAAAGACATTGGTAGAAGAACATCATCATAAGTACAGTAAATTAGCATGTTTAAGAGATTGGAGTTTCTATGGTCTTTGTTCAATAGCTTTAGTGTGAGTTGAATTAAAGAGTAGTACACCAAAAAGAAGAAACTTCCCTTTGAAAAAGAAGGTTTAATATTTAAATGATTTTGCAGCTAATTTTGCGCTGATCAGTTAATTTTTATCTCTTATTCTTAAACGCAAATAAATCTTTGGTGACGACTGATGATGATTGACTCTAAAATTACACGTGAGAATGCAATAAATGGAATTTTTTTATTTTCATTGCCTTAATCGGAATTTCTTCTATAGGGAGATGAGATTTACTTCTTTTAATAGAAACTCTTTCCAAATGTTGACGAGTTTGGGACCCAATTGGTTTTTGTTAGATTTCGGTCGAATATTGAAATATTTACCTTTCGATTTTTGACCATTGATTTGATTAGATATTCGATAGACAAAAAGAAAAAAAAAGATTCGACAATAGATTTTTCTCCTGTGCTAATAATATTGTAGGTCCATAATGATAATATGATATATCATAACAGGACAAAGACTAAAGAGCTTAACATTTAGACCAAAAAAAAAAAAAAAAAAAAAAAGCACTAAAGAGCTGTTTAATTTTTTTAATACGAACGAGAGACATCATAAGAATGATAATACGCTCTATACGTAATTTGAAAGCCCATTTATCTCAAAGTAGGCCCAAAGTTCCCAAACATTATTAAATATCTAGAAGTCCACGGTTCAAATCAGTTGATAAATTTCAAATCTTAGTTTGATTTTTTTTTTTTTTTTTGACCGCATCTTAGATTGTAAATGGTTTATTTGGAAACCGAACTAGCCAGAACTCTTCGTACATACTCTTCGATCGGTGTAACTTTAACATATCAGGAAACAATTGGTGTCTAAAAAGTTTTATGTGTTAGATTAATCTTAGATACCAGTATACCACATATAAGTAGATGCCCAAAGTATACATATGGAATATTAACATGGATTAGCGTAATAAAATGAGTTTATCTCTTCACCGGATAGATTGTATCTAACATGGATTGATTCCGTGTACGATATTTTGATAGTGAATTCCGTTTAAATGTAAAAAGAGGTAAAAAGGTGGGTTTGAGAACTTTTTTATAAATTATCGAAATCGGCGAATAAAGAGGAAACCGTAGAAAAACCGAGTCGTGAATATAATAAGAAAAGAGGAAGTCCTTTAAAGTGAAATTGACGAGCCCGTGAAAAGAAAATCGCCGAGAAGAAAGGGAGGTCGCCGAGCGGTTTGTCCCGAAGAGACCGAGTCGCCGGTTTTGGGGGAGTCGCCGAGTGGCTGGTTCCGAAGAGGCTGAGTCGCCGGTTTCAGAGGTGTGATTAGCGCAGAAATCGAGAGTCTCGAGATCTGTGCGTGAATTATGATGTCTTGTCCCATCAACTCACTGTGCTATTTATAGCTAATCATATTGGCTAATTCTTTGACCTAAAGGGATTTTTGATGAAAATGGGCCTGGCATGTCTTGTTTTGGGCCGAGCCGGTCTGTTGATTTTTGGACTTTCTCCCGTTGACTTTGGTTGACTCTTGACTTTAAGCAGAAAAATGATTTGAGTTGGGCCAAAATAATGGGCCTCGAGGCCCAATACCAACATATATCGTTTTAGTGAATAGAGTTTACCGAAGAACACTAATCTAAAAAATATATATATATAATCTAATGTACATATAAAATTTTAATAACCACATTATAATATATTTGTTTATGAAAATCATTAGATTATATTTTTTATCATTATTAAGAATTTACCGTAACATGGAGACATCTTTTGATTCAACACTGTTTATACACCGGATATGAAAAAAAAAACACCGAATATTAACCAAATTCAAACATATTTCAAATATATTATTTTTGCTCTTAGTAGTTTGGTATACAAGATATATTTCAATCATGGCTCATATATTTACTGTAATACAATTAAAGAATATGAAAACTAAAATATAATAACGATCATGACATAGATTAGAGCTACATATCAAAGTTTCTAGAAACCTATGATCTGTTTTTCTTCTAAAAGCTTGATAAAATTGCAGAAAATTATGGTAAAAAGAATTGTTATATTTATTGGAAATTTTTTCGGTTATACTTAAAAAGTTATCAAAAAACAATATGTATGTCATAAAGAATAATTTTTTTTTCTTTAAACATAGTTTTACACTTATATATGTAATGAGGCACTTTTTACCACTTGTTTGTGATTTTGTCCCATATGAAATTATTCAATTTAGGTTCACTATTTTTCATATTCGCTATTTTTCATTTAAGGTTTAAATTTATTTCGTTATATGTTTTTATAGTTACCATACTTTATTTTATTTAATTTGGATTCACTATTTCTCATATTCTCTATTTCGTATAGAGTTTAATTTTTTTATGGTATATGTTCTTTCTCGTAATGAATCATGTGATAATTTTATTCAATTTAATTGTCAACCCTATCAGACAGTTGATCGCCTATGTAATCTTGTAGTTGTGCCTATTCGTCTAATATATTACTACTATTTCTAGAAAAATTTAGTTGTTTATTGAAACTTAAATATGTATAATTATCTTATGTAACTACTATTCATCTTTCTTATTTGAATTGTAACGTTCTTCATATATGTACTTTAAGTCGTGCAGTTAAACAAAACTCCAACAGTAAACCCTAACCGTTGTTATCCATCATAAACCTAATCGTGAAATCAAACATATTTGAACAATAAAAATGATGTTTTATATCGAAGAGAAGTCTAAAATAATAATATTTGTAAATGTTAGTCTTAATAAATTACTACTTGTTATGTTAAACTTCTCCAGAACATTTATCGTTATATCACCTCACCTACCGAAACCTTGTTAGATAATAGCTATATGCTTCACAAAAGTATAATAGTTACAAAAGGTTATTTACTTAACACTTTTTCGCAAATGTTATTTTGCATATTAACTTGGTCAGCATGATTAATTATGCAAGCCTCTCTAAAAAGAACCATAGTCCAAAATATACACCACGGAATAGAGCAAACGAGGAAAAACAAAACTCTTTTTACTTAGAGTTAAAGGATTGTTCACGATAAAAAATCATGCAAGCAAGAAATTCATTAATATATAACCTGTTGAAATTCGAAACTACAATTTTAAAATTTAAAATATAATTTATACAGTAATTAATAGTATACATCCTTAATCAATGGTACCATAAATCTGTTGTTTTCTACCAATATCGAATTTAAGATGATTATCATTCAAACTAAAAATGTTAATCTTTTCAAAACCTACATGAGATTCATTCAACTGATATATCTATTTACCATAGCAATAAAAATCGATACGTTATATAAAATAAAGTCTTTAGAGCTTTTTATGAAAAAAAGAATGCCTATGCATTGTTTTTTATTGAGAAATATTTCCATATTTTCGATAAATGTAAATCTTAGGAAATATGTATAAATTCCTAAAAAGATTAGGATAGTTTCTATTTTCCCGTTACGGTTTAGCCGACCTAACTCTTGTATAAATATATCTCTTTGTTATTGTTAATAAAGCAAGTCAGTTTGATATCCAATTATATATGGTATCAGAGCTAAAAGATCTAAAATTCTAAAAGCAATTGTTCTTTGCATTCGTTCTTCTTCTTCTTCTTCATCGTAGTTCGATCTCTTTGTTCTTCGTCCGTGACGATGTCCGATTTGTCTGCAATCACGCCGACTTCAGCGGGTTCCGTGGAATCAAGATCTGAGATAGTTTCTCAATCTCCATATACGTTGTATGGATCCGACAATCCTGGATCCATGATTACTCCGGTTGTGTTAACGGGAGAAAATTATAACCAGTGGGCAACGGAGATGCTCAACGCCCTCCAAGCCAAACGTAAGACATGTTTCATAAACGGCACGTTGCCAAGACCTTCTCAAGATCATCCAGACTATGAAAATTGGGTGGCGGTGAACTCAATGATCATTGGTTGGATACGTGCTTCAATTGAGCCAAAAGTAAAGATGACGGTCACATTCATCAATGATGCGTTTCAGCTATGGAGCGAGTTGAAGCTTCGTTTCTCTGTTGGAAACAAGGTGCGCCTTCATCAAATCAAAGCCAGTCTTGCGTCGTGCCGTCAAGATGGTCAAAGCGTTTTCGAATACTATGGCCGTTTGTGTACTCTTTGGGAAGAGTTTGAGATTTATTGTCCGTTGCCGATCTGTACGTGTAGTGCGGTTAGAGAGTACGCAAAACAGAGAGCTGATGAGAAGGTACATCAGTTCATCATGGGACTTGATGATGTTCGGTTTGGCAGCCTGTGTACTACCCTTATCGGTTTAGATCCATTACCGACTGTTGCAGAGGTCTACTCCAAAGTCATCCGTGAGGAGCAGAGGTTGTCTACTTCTCGAGTTCGCGAACAACAACAAGATGCGGTGGGTTTTGTAACTCGCCATCTCGATGCGTCTCCACAAACCGATTCGGCAAGTGGTTCTCGTTCGGACACTTCAATTCTTCGTTCTCGCTCGATGTTGTGTTCCCATTGTGGTCGTAATGGGCATGAGAAGAAGGATTGTTGTCAAATCGTTGGCTTCCCCGAGTGGTTTGATGACCGGTCTAAGAAGAGTAATGGTGGTCGTGGAGGTCGTGGTGGTCGAGGACAAGGCAGAGGACAAGCTACAACAGCTCATGCAACGAGTTTTAATGCCTCCGCTTTTCCAGAATTCACCGACGAACAGTGGAGGATGCTTACTCAGATGATTCAAGACAAGTCCAGCTCCGCTAATTTCGACAAGTTGTCTGGTAATAAGAATTTTGGCGATGTTATACTTGATACGGGAGCCTCACATCATATGACTGGGAGCTCTCTTGTCTAGTTAATGTCGTGGTTATTCCACCATGTTCGGTGGGTTTTGCAGATGGCAACAAAACGTTCGCCATGCACATGGGAGAGTTCCCATTATCGGACAAAGTCTCGTTGACTAGAGTTCTTTATGTGCCGTCGTTGAACTGCACATTGATTTCTGTTTCTAAAATCTTGAAACAAACAAACTGCTTCGCCATGTTTACTGATGCAATTTGTGTTTTACATGACCGTTTCTCGAGGACTCTGATTGGAAGCGGTGAAGAGCGTGATGGGGTTTATTATTTGACGGATGTGGCTACGGCAAAGATTCACTCTGTTACGGCAGCTTCTGACCAGACCTTGTGGCATCAGCGTTTAGGACATCCAAGTTTTTCAGTGCTTTCGGCTTTACCTTTGTTTTCTAGTTCTTTATCTTCTGTTGGCTCTAGTCCATGTGACATGTGTTTTAGAGCCAAACAAACAAGAGAAGTTTTTCCCGATAGTTCTAATAAAGCATCCGATTGTTTTTCTTTAATACATTGCGATATTTGGGGTCCTTATCGCGTTTCATCTTCTTGTGGTGCTGTTTATTTTCTCACCATCGTTGATGACTACTCCCGTGCTGTTTGGACTTATTTGTTGCTGGAAAAATCTGAAGTTCGGAGTGTTCTTACGAATTTCTTGAAGTACACGGAAAAGCAGTTTGGCAAAACAGTTCAGACAATTCGTAGTGATAATGGGACGGAGTTTATGTGTCTCTCTTCCTATTTTCGAGAGCATGGGATCATCCATCAGACATCTTGTGTGGGAACACCACAACAAAATGGTAGGGTCGAACGCAAACATCGCCACATTCTCAACGTTTCTCGTGCCTTGTTGTTTCAAGCACATTTGCCGATCAATTTTTGGGGAGAAGCAGTCTTAACAGCGGCTTATTTGATCAATCGCACGCCTACATCCATACATAATGGAAGATCTCCGTATGAGCTTCTTCATGGTCATAAACCTGACTACACGCAACTACGTATATTTGGCTCAGCTTGTTATGTTCATCGGGTTACTAGAGATAAAGACAAATTTGGGGAAAGAAGCCGCTTGTGTGTTTTTGTGGGATATCCATTTGGTAAAAAGGGCTGGAAAGTGTTTGACATTGAAAGGAACGAGTTTTTGGTATCTCGTGATGTCATCTTCCGTGAGGATGTGTTTCCTTTTGTCAATCAAGCTTCGACCGTTCCTTCTTCTTCCATATCTCCTTCGGCGGTTTGTGATGAAGATTGGATTGCTTCCCCCTCACCAGTTGTAAGGGGGAGTACTGATGTTGTTGTGGTTGACTCTCCGATTGAGTCTCTAAGTACTTCAGTGGTGTCTCCGGTTGCGTCTCCAAGTACTTCTGATGTGTCTCCACCTATTGACACATAATCGCTTGAGTCTCATTCTCCCGAGGCTAGTCTCGTTGATCTCACTAGTGATGCTGAGATCTCAGCTGATGTTGAAACTTCTCCGACTGCCATCTCTCCTGCGCCTCTTGGTCGAGGTCACCGCAAGTCTGTTCCCTCAGTTCGTCTCAAAGATTTTGTCACATATAATGCGACTTGCGACCCGAATACCCATCACGCTCTTCCCAACTCCACGTCATTGTCCTCTTCGGTCCAAGGTAACACTTTGTATCCCTTAACTAATTATGTTTCGGATGAAAATTTTGCTGCACAGCATAAGGCGTTCCTAGCAGCAATAACAAATGGTGTCGAGCCGAAACATTTTAAAGAAGCTGTTCAAATCAAAGTTTGGAACGATGCTATGACTACTGAAGTTGTTGCCTTATAACACAAGCACACATGGGACATTGTCGATTTGCCACCCAATAAAGTCGCAATTGGGAGTCAATGGGTTTACCGGACAAAATACAATGCGGATGGGTCTATCGAAAGATATAAAGCTCGTCTAGTCGTCCAAGGCAATAATCAAGTAGAGGGAGAGGATTACAATGAGACATTTGCTCCGGTTATCAAGCTTACGACGGTGCGTATGCTTCTTCGCTTAGTTGCTGCTAATAAGTGGGAGGTTTATCAAATGGACGTTAATAACGCGTTCTTACATGGCGACTTAGATGAGGAGGTGTACATGAAACTTCCTCCGGGTTTCCGTCATACACATCCTAATAAAGTGTGTCGTCTCCGGAAGTCTTTATATGGGCTTAAACAAGCTCCACGATGTTGGTTCAAAAAATTATCCGATGCTCTTCTCAAGTTTGGGTTCACACAAGCATATGACGATTACTCTCTCTTTTCTTACTCTCGCAAAGGTATTGAGCTTCGAGTCTTGATTTATGTTGACGATCTTATCATTTGTGGCAATGATGGGTATATGGTACAGAAGTTTAAAGATTACTTGGGAAAGTTTTTTTCCATGAAAGACTTGGGCAAGCTCAAATACTTCCTTGGTATTGAAGTTAGTCGTGGACCAGAGGGTATTTTTCTTTTCCAACGCAAGTATGCGCTGGACATCATTGCCGAAACAAGAAATTTGGCTTCTAAACCGGCTCCCACTCCTCTTGAACAGAAACAACAACTTGCACAAGATGATAGTCCTGTTCTTGAAGATCCGAAGCCGTACCGTCGATTGTTGGGACGTCTAATTTATCTCACGCATACACGTCCGGAGTTGAGCTACTCAGTCCATCTTCTGTCTCAGTTCATGAAAGCTCCTCGCGAAGCTCATTGGAATGCAGCCATTCGTGTTGTACGCTTTCTTAAGGGTTCACCTGGTCAAGGTATTTTCCTTAAAGCTGATGCAGACTTATCTCTCACGGTGTATTGCGATGCCGATTGGGCTTCTTGTCTGTTAACTCGTCGGTCACTTAGTGCTTTTGTGGTTCTTCTCGGTGGTTCTTCTATTTCTTGGAAGACAAAGAAGCAAAACACGGTCTCTCATTCGTCTGCGGAGGCTGAGTATCGAGCAATGTCAGCTGCTTTACGAGAGATTAAATGGCTTCGAAGCTTGTTGAAAGAATTGGGTGTTGAACAGTCTGCGCCAACTCGTCTTTTCTGTGATAGTAAAGCCGTTATTCACATTGCAGCTAATCCTGTCTTCCATGAACGGACAAAGCATATTGAAAATGATTGTCATGCTGTTCGTGATGTCGTCCGTGATGGTCTAATTGTTACCCAACATATACGTACCAATGATCAGCTTGCAGACATCCTCACCAAGGCTCTTGGCCGTGTTCAGTTTGATTATTTACTATCCAAGTTGGGCGTTCAAGACCTTCACGCTCCAACGTGAGGGGGAGTATTGAGGAATATTTCCATATTTCCGATAAATGTAAATCTTAGGGAATATGTATAAATTCCTAAAGAAATTAGAATAGTTTCTATTTTCCCGTTACGGTTTAGCCGACCTAACTCTTGTATAAATAGATCTCTTTGTTATTTCCATGTTTCTATTTTTAATTTATTTTACACAACAACGACAACAAAAAAACAACAAAACCCAAAAAACAAAAATAACAAAGACTGATATAATCTTCAAGCTTGTCTTTTTGTTTCAACTTTCTATGGGTTTTGTAATGATATAAGTCTTTAACAAAAAGACAATGAGAAGCTCAAAACCCTTCTCTTTCCTAACACAACAGTTGGTCATGGCTTGTACAAACAAGCCCTGAACATCTTGAAGAAAGGACGTATCAAATTCATCATCACTTTCTTCTTCTTCTTCTTCTTCTTCTTCTTCTCCTTAGGTTCCTGGCAATGACTCTCATGAATCTGATTGCTCCCTGTACCCTCTTCTAGACCTATTGAGTCAATATCAGCTTCGTAACTTGATGTTGCTGCACCATAGCTAATGTCTGGGGCCTCTGGGCACAAACTACTTAGCAAGTTTGTCAACAAGACTGTAATCTCCTTAAACTCAGGTCGTGCGTTCGAGTCATGTGCCCAACAAGATTCCAGAATGGAGACAATTTCATTTGGAATCCCCCTAAGGCTTGGCCTCTCGTTCTGTAAGAAAAGAAGATCCAACATTTTCAAAATCTCTTCCATTTTAAAGAGATTTTCTGGGTAAAAAATATTGTTTTTTTGTGACTTTGTACCTGGCTGACAAGATAAGGCACAGTGATTTGTTGCAGTCCACTGAATGGTTGTATGTTAGTAAGCAACTCCCAGAAAACTATAGCGAAGCTGTAAACATCAGCTTTGTGATCATAATGCTTTTTCTCCCATTTCATAAGTGGCTCATAGCTAAACACCTGTGGATACAAAACATAAAAACATTCATTTATACAAGTTTCTATGAAACACTGTATCTAAAGATTGAGCTCAAAGATTCACCTCAGGAGCCATCCATCTGTAAGTGCCAACCTCACCAGTCATACCACCTGTTGTCTCTTCTCTCGCAACTCCAAAATCAGCTAACTTTGCTTTTGTCAGATCACTGTTTACCAACACATTCTCTGGACACAGAAAGAAAAATCTCAATTTGTTTCTTTACTTTACAAAGTCATAATAAATGTAAATGGAGCATATTTATTTACTCGGCTTTAGATCACGGTGAATGATGCCATTTGAGTGCAAAAACTCCATGGCTCGAGAGATATCCAAAGCAAAGCTTAGTGATATCTTCAGTTGAAGACGGTTTGGACGAACGTCCCACAATAACCTCTGAAGTGTACCGCCTTCGAGGAGTTCAGTGACTATTATTAGATGGGGCTCTATGCAAGCTCCAACAAACTGTCACAATTCACCCAGACACATGTTTACTCATTATTTATAACATATTGAAAACAGCAAATGAGTTTTTTTTTCATTTTTTTTCATTTTACCTTGACAATATTGTCATGTTTGATCTTGGATAGTAACATAACTTCCTTTTGAAACCTTTCCTTGTGCTCTATGCTTAAAGTAGCCGTTCTACTTGGCTGCACTATCTTCACCGCCACAGGAACTCGGTTTTTGTACCTATAAGTGATTAGAGCGAACATATGAAAAGATATTTGAATGTTTTAGAGGTAAGATGCTAATCAAAAATAGTGATTAGCAATAAACTTCATTCTTATGCGACTGTTTAAGATTTAATGGTTTCTATTTGACATCAGCTAGATCCACGTAAAAATGTGGAATAGATCTAATTGAATACATTTATTGTTTGCCTTATGAGATTAGACCAAAGCTTCAATGAAAATTTCACAGTGGTTTGAACATTAAAGAATAAGAAAAAAAAACATGAAATCGCCAGATATTCTTAAGAGGAAGACCTAACAAAATAATAATAGATAATCCTCGTGCAGTTCGTTGAGAGCCCTAAATTCTTTACCAACACTTGAAACTGAAAATTAAATCAGATTGGAAGAAAGAAAATAAAGAACAAGCAAAAATAAAAGAGGAACATTATCCTTTAATAGATAAAAAATGAACATTAATTAATTAAACGTATTGAATTAATAAAATAAAGAGAAGACTGTAGACACATATAGAGAGAGAGAGAGAGAGGAAACACACAAGCCTTCGTAGACGATGGAGTTGCCTCCTTCTCCAATCATCTCTCCCGTAACGATGTCGTTTGGGTTGAGTAGCAAATCTCTGCTGATGCTGAAAACGAATGGATTGTCATAGCGTTCGTAGCGTTCAGAGCCAAACGATGACATTACAAAAGGGTATCTTGAGCAACGCGGAATCGAAATTGTTGGAGCTCTCTGGTTCATCTGAGTTCTCATATCTGGAGACTTGAAATGAGTGAGTGAAGAAGATGATATGAAGAGGAAACTACTTGGGCAGTATTTATACTACTGCAAAGTTCTAGGGGTACTTCTGTAATTTATCTAACCTGTGTTTTCTATAATAATGGACGCTCATGTCCAGTGGGATTAGAGGGAAACAAGTGAAATTTTGTTTAATGTATTAAATGACAATTACAAACTCATTAATTTGAATTTCAAGTGTTTTTCATTGTATGACATGGTTTCGTTCATAATCTTATCTCTTTAAACCAATTTTCTTTTTTTTTCCTTTTTTCAATATATCCCATAACACATATACAACTGGCCTATACAAAATATGCAATTGTGCCTCTTTTGGAAATAGTTATATGCATGAAGTGTACAAATGGTATTAGCACAATAAAAAAGCAAAGGAAAATCAAATAAAGTAAAAAAAAAAAGGAAACATGTTTTTCGTTTCAGTTTATGGATAATATTTATGTGTTCAGTTTCTAACCAATTTGTTACATGAAAAAATTATTAAAAAATAAAATAAATTATTACATATTTTTTTAATTTTACATATGTTTCCATTATATATATTAGTTAGAAAAAAAATTAATCAGAATATTAAAAAATTTAGTGATAAAATAGAAAGCAGCGCAGCTAAATTTTAAACGATCAATGTTCAACAAAAGAAAATAAATATTGTTAAGTGATCGATATTGAAAAAATGATAAACGATTGATTCAATATTGATTTTGATACTGAATCAGAATTGTTTACCAAACAACTATTGAAGTATAATTAATATTTTTAGTATCATAAGCTAAGTTATTATTAGATCGATAATACCTAGTCGTATTATTTTCTATTTTATCACGTGTCAAAATTATATTTTATGGAGCTTTTTTAATATTCTATTTTTTTATAATTTAAAAACTAATCAATGTTTTCAAAACTTAGAAAATAACTGTTTTTGATTAAATATCATATTTTGAAAAATGACATTTAAATTTGTTAAAAAACATTGTGATTTTACTTGTTCAATTTGAGATTTTTTTTTTTGCTAACAAATTTTTTGTTTAGAAACATTGTGATTTTACTAGTTCAGTTTGAGAATTTCTCTCCCTCCCTCTCTCTGTCTATCTCTCTCTTTATATTTGTTTTAAATAATAAATTTAAATTTAATATCCACATATAAGGTAAATATTTTAAATCCTTTTTATTATTTTGTTTAGAAACGTCAGATAATTAGGAATAATTAGATACATACCTACTTTTTGTCAATTTATATCCATTTTCATTTAAGGGAAACATCTCCAAATAACTCATTTTTATTTCTTTTTTTGAAAAATATCCTAAAATAACATAGTTTCCACTTTTTTATTGAATCTACCACATGATAAATACAATTATAACAATTAAAATTAAATAAAATAAATTGACATTTTTTATTTGAAAATTTAAATATATATTATCAACAAAATATTTCTTCCAAAAAGGGCAAACAACTTTCAACAAAATTGAAATATGGTATTTGCAAAGGTCCAGAGCAAAATATTGGAAATGCTTCTTCACTCGGTCCGAATATTAAACATTTTCTGTAGAGATGGATTTCTAATGGATTAACTGTGAAGTAAAACATTTGCTACTGTTTAAGCACTATCTAGTCATACGTTATGCAATTTGTTACTAGATCGAGTTTATATTATATACAACGTCATATAATATAAACCAGAAACACTATTTTATAACTGAATGCAGCGCGCATTCAGTAATTCCAATCATATAATTAAAGAATTCATCGGCTATTGTATTTGCTCTCTATCTTTTTATTTTGCCATTAATGGTTGTTTTCTTTGATTCATGGGAAAATTTTAATATTCATCGGCTACTATATCTTTATTTCTCTTGAATATAAAATCTTCTAAGATAATTATGTACAATACAATATATAGAGGGGAAAAGAAAAAACATATATTATGATACATATCATTTTTCTTTCTCGACTGTTAAAAAAATACATTTATATTTTTTCTTAAAGTTGGCCATATCATTTCAATGATGAAGAACTGGAAGAATCTGAAGAGTAGCTTTCTTAACAATGGTGGCATCACCATTGTTCTTCCATGTCCATATATCTATTCTCCTCAGAAAATCTCTAATCAAATTAAAGAAGTAAAAGAAAGCAAGTTCAAAATAGTCCCAATTCAACAGTCGCAATCGTAAAACCAATCTATGGACATATCTTCCGACCATAATCAAATGGTAACATCTCAAAGCTATATACCGTAGCCAGACAATCGATAAAACTCTCCAGGTTAAACTTCTCAGGATTTTTTTTCTTCAGAGTTTATAGGGTTTCGTCCTATCGACCGACCATGCATTGTTTTTTTTTAGGAATGTCGTAGCCTTGAATTCTGATATCAGCCATGTTTTCTCTTGGAAGTAAAAGAGGAGCTGGTGGTTATAGTCTTAAGGTTTCTTTGATCACAAGCTTCAAGTACAGACGTTTCTTGACATCTTCTTCCTCGATTCTCTCCTTTTATTTGATTCCAATGCAATGACAGATCTCGTCTTGAGCTTTTTCAGCACCTGTTGGTTTCTAACAAGCTCTGACGACATTGCCCAAGTCATGGTGATGGCACTTGTGTCTACTCCAGCAAGATATATATTCTACGTCTCTTATACACATCTAGATGTGTATAAGAGACAGGTATCGAGCAATGTCAGCTGCTTTACGAGAGATTAAATGGCTTCGAAGTTTGTTGAAAGAATTGGGTGTTGAACAGTCTGCGCCCTGTCTCTTATACACATCTAGATGTGTATAAGAGACAGGTATCGAGCAATGTCAGCTGCTTTACGAGAGATTAAATGGCTTCGAAGCTTGTTGAAAGAATTGGGTGTTGAACATGTCTCTTATACACATCTAGATGTGTATAAGAGACAGCTGCAGAAGTTGTTGCCTTAGAACACAAGCAAACGTGGGATATTGTCGATTTGCCAGCCAATAAAGTAGCAATTGGGAGTCAATGGGTTTACCGGACAAAATACAATGCGGATGGGTCTATCGAAAGATATAAAGCTCGTCTAGTCGTCCAAGGCAATAATCAAGTAGAGGGAGAGGATTACAATGAGACATTTGCTCCGGTTATCAAGCTTACGACGGTGCGTATGCTTCTTCGCTTAGTTGCTGCTAATAAGTGGGAGGTTTATCAAATGGACGTTAATAACACGTTCTTACATGGCGACTTAGATGAGGAGGTGTACATGAAACTTCCTCCGGGTTTCCGTCATACACATCCTAATAACTGTCTCTTATACACATCTAGATGTGTATAAGAGACAGGTGTTTGACATTGAAAGGAACGAGTTTTTGGTATCTCGTGATGTTATCTTCNCAGCACCTGTTGGTTTCTAACAAGCTCTGACGACATTGCCCAAGTCATGGTGATGGCACTTGTGTCTACTCCAGCAAGATATATATTCTACGTCAACAAAGACACAAAATGGTTAAGGACATATTAAGACTCAAGATTTGTTAAAGAATTCTCCATCGATTAGCATAAAAAAAAACTAACCTTACGTATACATTGCATAAATCATTCCATTCATTTTATTGATTTTAAGATAAAACCCCATAAACTTTAACATGCTATATAAGAACATGAAATTGGAGGAAGTGTTAAGAAATATATATCACATTGATAAAAGTATTAAAAAAGGAACTATATATTGTAAGATGTAATGTAAGATACTTTTGAGATAGAAGTCTAGACTTTTTGACAAAAATTATGAAATAAATTGCTGCAAAATTGCGGAATCCTGATTTTTAGTCACGAATTCACATTTTGATCTAAAAACAATGGAATCACATTTTGATGCCAGAGAAATATAGTTGTGTTTCGACACCAAAATTAATTACAAAACTGTGTGTGGCGCATATATGATGGATTTTTGTTTTGATGTTGAATTGGAGAATCATGTTTACGTGCCAAAATGTAAATTTTTTTGTTGGAAAATTTTGTTTGAAAAATGTATATTATTAGAATAAAGTTATTATAATTATCAATAAAATTTGATTATAAGACAAAATTGAGCTACCCCCTTTTTGTTTCTTTAGGTCGATATTGTGTCAACTAGATGTGACGTTCCATTTTATTTTGATTATAATTAATAAAATTACCTTAGGAGATTAGTGATAATTACATGGCTACGAGAAATCACATTACCATCATCACAATGATTTTGTACATCGATCATCATATTCCTATGCAAGAGTTTTTTTAAATCAACTTTTCAGTTCGACTTCAAATATTTGAATCATATACAAACCTTTCATTGCTAATCGAAGACCCAATTAGAGATTTTTTTTTTTTTTTTTTTTAAATAAGCACAACACATTAGTGATAACAAGAGTCGGAAACTGAATACAATTTTACAAAAACACTCAAATGACACACAGTTCAAACGTACAATTAAAAAACGGTAAGCATTCCTAAGCATCACATGCTGTGCGGCCCGTGCCTGAGTGCCTCTCCAAAAGACGTTCGCATTCTTCGGCGACTCTCGACAGCGATTCGTGTGCCGCACCACCGTCGCAACTCAACGATTTCTCCGCCGTATCCCTCAGCGTCTTCACCTTCTTTCTCATCTCGCAACCTTCCTCCTCCACCATAATACTTCTCACCAACGCCTCGATCTCCACCCTCAGGATCAATCCCTTCGACGGCAATTTTTTAGATCGGACGGCGATTCCGAGCTCCTCGTTGAGCAGCGTCGCGTTCGTCATCTGATCCGCGAAAAGCGGCCAAGCGATCATCGGAACGCCGCTTACAACGCTCTCGAGAATCGAGTTCCAACCGCAGTGAGTCAGAAACCCACCAACGGCTTGGTGGGCCAGGATCTCGGCTTGCGGGGCCCACGAAGGGACCACGAGGCCTTTCTCGAGAGTCCGGCTAACGAACCCTTCCGGTAGATAATCGGGCGTACCATCTCGTATCTCGCCGGTGTTAACCGAGAAATACTCGCTGCAAGCCGTACCGTCTACCGGCGGCCGGACCACCCAAACGAACCGTTGCTGGCTTAGCTCGAGCCCCCAAGCCAATTCGGTTAGCTGTTTAGCCGAGAGAGAGCCGCCGCTTCCGAATGAGATGTAAAGCACCGACTCGTCCGGTTGTTTGTTTAACCAATCTATAACCGGATGATTGGTTTTCGTTGCATCAACCGGTCTGCACAAAGGACCAATCGGATAAATCGGTGCACGAGCGATCCGGCCCAAGAGCTTTGGGTCTTGAAGAGATTTCAAGGTTTTGGGCTCCATATCATCCCACGTATTCACAATAATGCCATCAACCGTCGGGTATACTAAACCGAATGGAACACATTCCTGGTAAAGCTGGCTCGACGGGTCAAGGAATATTTCAAAAGTATCCTCAAACCGAACCGGTTCACACCCCGGTATAGCCAAGGGTTTCTTCTTGATTATGTGCTCTTCTTCGACGTATTTATCCAGCGTTGGGAAATACATCATCAACGCAACAAATCGCGCGTTTGAAGCAATGAAGAGATAAGTCAACATGTTGAACTCGCCGCCGAGCCGTAAGGCGTCCACGCTTAACAAGTCTACGAGCAGAGCCGTTGGTTTGTGGTGCATCTCAGCGATCTTTGACCGGAGTGTGGGAACGGTCTCACGCATCATGGTCATGATCTTGATCCCGAAATTCGCTGATGGGTCCACTAAACCGGAGATATCCGGAGACGGGAGGCCGATGACGTCAACAAGGGTCTTGTCGCAGCCAGGTGAGGTGAGGAATTGAGACTGAGCGGAGGCTGCGTCGGCTTCGAGGACGAAGATGGTGACGTGGAAGCCGTGGGATCCAGCTAAGCGTTTTCCGAGCTCGATCGCCGAGATGACGTGGCCCATTCCCGGGCTAGCGAACATGGCCGCGTGTGGTTTTTTAATCTCCATAGCTTTGATCGACGATTTGATGACGATTGGTTTTTTTTTTGTTGTGTTGTTTTTGTACTTGTGTGGGTTTGATGATATATAAAATCAAAGTCTTCAAACGTTTTATATAATATTATTTTTACGTAAAACGTTTGTAAATATAATAAAGGTCCATCTTTTTTTTTTTGGTCGTCTAATAAAAGGTCCATCTACTACCACCTTAATTGTCTTATACAAACCTGCTCCATTTTCTATTTTATCAATAAAATTACTGGTTATGCCTTTAATTTTGTTGTGTTAATTAGTAATATATGTAGCAACTTTTTTTCTTTAAATCATCTTATACAAACAAGAAAATTCAATAAATATGTAGGTGTTTAAGTTCGGATTATTTCGGTTTTTAACAATAATGTTCAAAGTAATTATCACAAAAAGTAAAGAATAATTATCATGCTGGACCACCTGCTGAGGTGAGGTATTAATAAAAGTCGAAGCTAGCATTGTTTGACCCTCCCAATTTTTCTGATAACGTTTAGGGAATGAGATTCTAAATAAAGACAGGATAGGAAAAATGGCACTGATGCATCACATAGTGACACATAGTGTATTAGACTATGAAATAATAATATATAAGACGAAATTTCCAAACCTCACAGAAAGGTCTTGAAAACATAAACAGCGCAGGATAGAATTGCAACAAACTCTTGAATACAGGCTCTACTTGCCGATTTTCACCAAGAACTTTGCTAGCAAGGATATCACGGTTCTTGGAATGACCATCAACCAGATCTCCAATGCATTTAAATGTCTAGCAGCAAAAAATCGCAAAGTAAAAGACCAAAAAAAAAAAAAAAAAAAAAATCAAAATCAGATCATCCTTAGAAAAATGTAAAATAAAATTAAGAAAAATAAAACGAAGCCACTTAAAAAAATTCTAACATTTATTTATTTATTTTATTATCATTTGTTTATAATTAAATTTTATTACATACTTTTCAATATTTAAAATTTTATATTCCTATATGGATTATGTTTATTTCTAATGTATTTATTTATCTTGTTTTTTTGGAATTAGATTTTTTTTATTTTTTTTTACCATGGGCCAAGGTATAAAAGCTCACGGGAAACGGGACTTCACATGGGCCAAGGTATAAAAGCCCATCAATAATGTATTATCTTCACGTCAGAAGCTCGTTCAAGTATTCTAGAAACATTAGTTGTTCAACCAAAAAAAAGAGAGAGATTGGTGTGCTAAAATCGTTATTATTATGCAGTGGAACATAGTTGCCACCAGTCTTAAGGCACACACTCACCTTCAATTATTATTTTATTTTTTTCCTAGGAATGTAAATGTCATGAAAATGAAATATTTAGGTTTTACAGATTGTGTTACCAAAATACTTAACCCAAGACCTTAAATTGTTTCTACTTTCACATGAGAAATATGAGTAAGGAATTCCTAAAATTTCTGGTTATTCACAATCACATGAAACTAATTCAATCAATTAATACAACCTCCTAAAGCTATATACATAAATAAAATTCCAGTCATATACTAATACTCATAACCAATTATCATAGTTCTAGGTGGATTCAATTTATATTGTGTAACCTTTTCAAGATATTGAAAATTTAAAACCACTTGTAATAAATCTACGACTATCACCAGTAATGGGCATATAAGACGATAAATATAAAAACGCGATACATTAAGGGGATAAAATATTCTTTTTAAAAACATAAAAAAAAACTGCGTATATATTACCGGTGGACAGTGCATTATGCATAATAATCAATTGATAAAATATTTGTTTGGGGTTAAATATTTTAATACACGTCATTGCTTAAAATGATTGAAGTATTTTATTTGAACCAACATTATATCATACGGATGGATTCAAATAAGAGACCAATCAGCGTTTAAAATGCTCCCATGCATATTCCAAAAAAATCGGAGGTAGAGGAACTGTCATGTCCGAACTAATGTGGTTTTTGTTTCTTCTTAAGCTCCCTCAGTTCGACTTAAATTAAAGATTCCTTAATTAACCAGATAAAAAATTAAAAACAACATTAACGTATATAGATATCAATAAAGTTGGATGAAAAAGTAAGTATAAGACAAAACTGAGCTACTCCCTTTCTAAGTTAGATGTGACGTACAGTATCTTGATTAATAAAACAATTACCCTAAGGAGGGTTACTAATGATTAGCTAGCTAACTTAAAAAATCTTTATATAACTAATGCAATATTATATCATCATAGTGATTTTGTACATCATCAGATTCTTATACAAAAAGTTTTTAAATCACACTTAATTATACAAACTAAACACCAATTATTATTTGTACAATGTAAAAATCATTAGAGATTGCATATGGCGCTGACACAATAAAACGTGATAGCATGTGGCAAGGACCCGGAAACTAAAAATACAATATTCCAAAAACAGTAAAAACAGCACGCAGTTCAAACGTAAAATTTTCAAAACGGCAAGCATTTCCTAGGCACCACGAGCCATTCCTCTAGAACGCTCCAAAACACGGCCGCACTCGTTTGCCACTCTCGACAGCGATTCGTGCACCGATCCACCGTCGCAGCTCAGTGATTTCTCCGCCGTGTCCCTCAGCTTCTTAACCTTCTCTCTCATCTCGCAACCTTCCTCCTCCACCATAATCCTTCTCACCAAGGCATCGATCTCCGCCCTCGAAACCACTTCCTCCGACGGAAGTTTCCTAGACCGGATTGCGATTCCGAGCTCCTCGTTGAGCAGCGTCGCGTTCATCATCTGCTCCGCGAAAAGCGGCCAAGCAATCATCGGAACGCCGCTAACAACGCTCTCGAGAATCGAATTCCATCCACAGTGAGTCAGAAACCCACCAACGGCTTGGTGGGCCAGGATATCCGCTTGCGGGGCCCAAGAAGAGACAACGAGGCCTCTCTTTTGAGTCCGGCTAACAAACTCTTTCGGTAGATAATCAGGCGTACCGTCTCGTATCTCGCCGCTGCTAACCGAGAAATACTCGCTGCAAGCCGAACCGTCTACCGGCGGTCGGACCACCCAAACGAACCGTTGCTGGCTCAGCTCGAGGCCCCAAGCCAGTTCGGTTAGCTGTTTAGCCGTGAGAGAACCGCCGCTTCCGAATGAGATGTATAGTACCGACTCGTCCGGTTGTTTATTTAACCAATTCAAAACCGGATGATTGATTTTCGATGGATCAGCCGGTCTGCACAAAGGACCAACTGGATAAACCGGTACACGAGCGATCCGACCCAAGAGCTTTGGGTCTTGAAGAGATTTCAAAGTTTTGGGCTCAATATCTTCCCACGTATTCACAATAATACCATCAGCCGTTGGGAAAACTAAACCAAAAGGAACAAATTCCCGATATACCTCGTCGGTCGGGTCAAGGAGTGTTTCAAGAGTATCCTCAAACCGAACCGGTTCACATCCAGGGATAGCCAAGGGTTTCTTCTTGATTGTGTGCTCTTCTTCGACGTCTTTCTCCAGCGTTGGGAAATACATAATCAACGAGAGAAAACGTGCGTTTGAAGCGATGAAGACATAAGTCAACATGTTGAACTCGCCACCGAGCCTTAACGCGTCCAAGCCGAACAAGTCAACGAACAGAGCCGTTGGTTTGTGGTGCATCTCCGCGATCTTTGATCGGAGGGTTGAAATGGTCTCACGCATCATGGTCAAGAGCTTGATCCCGATGTTGGTTGATGGATCAACTAAACCGGAGATATCCGGAGACGGGAGGCCGATGACGTCAACATGGGCCTTGTCGCAGCCAGGTGAGTTGAGGAATTGGGATTGAGCGGAGGCCGCGTCGGCTTCAAGGACGAAGATGGTGACTTGGAAGCCGTGGGAACCGGCTAAGCGTTTTCCGAGCTCGATCACCGGGATGACGTGGCCCATTCCCGGGCTAGCGAACATGGCAGCATGTGGTCTTGTAATCTGCATAGCTAGCCTCTATTGATGAACGTTGCCTTTTTTTATTTTATTTTGTTTGTGTGGGTACTCTCTGATAGTTGCAAGTGAGTTAATATATAGAACCAAAAGTCTTCAAAACGTTTGTCTTATATATATAATAATAATAATATATATACATACAAGAAAAGTAATATAAATATCTAGGTGTAACAGATCTCAGTGAAGTGCATATATATTTTGTTTATATAGAAAAATAATTAACCACGTGATGAGAGCCGTCGCGGCGTGAATGATCGATCCATTTTGTGTTTAATGCATCGACCAAAGAGGATCATACTCCTAAGATTATGTATACACAACACACGAATATATATTGGACATGTTAAGCCATTATGCATATATATATATATAGTGTTTGCATTTATGTCATGTATGCATTCATAGATGCTTTTCTTGTACATGCTAAGAAGCAAATAGGTTTTATAGATGCTTGGTCAGTGATCCCAGTATTCTATAGCATTTTAACTTCCTAAAAAAAACGTCGATTGTTAAGCAAAAAAAAAACGTAGATATATAGATATATATATATATATATATATAAATCTCACATGAAATAAAATAATGATAGTTATATATAATATGCATACAATTCAAAACACAAAATAATAATAATAAAAAACTGGGATGATGGTCGTCAATGATGGGAAGGAATAGGGCATAGATGCTTGAATAATGTCATTGTAACGTTGCAATTTGCTCAAATCAGGTTACCCTACGTACTTTTGGTTTCTTGCTTCTATTACCATAGTAATTTCATTAAGCAATTAATGTTTTTTTGTATTTGTGCAGTATAGTATAGGACCCCCGTCATCTTGATATTTTTTTGGTTTTTTATTTTTTGAAATTTTTATATTGATCCACCATTATTATTCAAGTTGATATTTTTATATTGATCGACCATTAATCTCGTCATTTAAATAATAATAATAACCCATCACTAGTTTTGAAATAATTTTCAGTGGTATTTATTTTAGATATATTATATAGTATTTTGTATTAGATGAGAGTTTTCCCCTCTCTGATACTACGTGCTAAACATATCGTTTGGAAGTAGGGTTGGAGTTCTTTATTATCGATATGATGGCTACTAATGACCCATTACGAATCTTAGGGAGTGGGACTAACCTGGCTTAAGTCTCTCGTTGTGGCTCGGTCGAAGGGACCAGTAACTGGATCTGACGGGAATCATTGTGCGTGAAGCTTATGACTCGAACCAGATTGATCCGTATTCGCATGTATATGAACTCCGAAGACTTAAGAGGATCATTCAAGAGATGTCTCTGGACTTAACCGTAAATCCTCCTTTCTCTTTCCCTTATCGACCGACCTCTTTTTTGGTTCGGCTCTCTCCTTTTTTCTTATTAGTTAACACCACATTTTTTTCGGATGTGTTAGCACCGTATTTTTTTTCTCACCATTTACTTATTTAATTAATTCTATTTTTTTTACTACTATTTTTATAGGCAATTACTATTTTACGTAACAACTAATCATTTTGTCACAAAAATATATTCAATATCAATAACTAAAAAGGAAATAAATATATTAGATTTGCATTTTATATAATATATTTCTTAACAGCAAATTAAATATTTTTCAAAAATAATATGATTAGTAAAAAAAATATTTCACATATATACAAATCCAATGTTGACAAAAAATTTACAAAATTTTTAGAATATATTTTTCAATCTACTAAAAAACACATCCATAAACTCAATTAAAAAAAAAAATAATCATGTGCGTACCATGCTAATGCTAGTGTATCATTAAAGCAATGTACCTCAGTATTTTGAAGATGAGTCACCCGCAAAATGAGGATCTCTTTTACTCTTAGTTATATGTGTTAAAACTTAACCCCCCCCAGTATCATAACTCGAATTCAAATTTGATATATGAGCAGAATCGGGCTTGAAATTTAGAAATTTGATAAAGAACGCAAGTTACCGAGACAAAAATAGACTGTTTTGCAAAAAAAAATCAAAAAATGGGTTGTTTTATCTTACAAATATTTTATGTAAAAATAGAACCGCAAACTCATACTTGATCTGCTTGGACTCAAGGCCGGCATTGTATATGTGTTGTAACAATTAAACAGAAACATTTCAACATGTCATGCCTCCTCATTCACACATTTTGTAAGCTGAATTATATTCAACTTGAATATATAAGATGGAAAATACGTTTTCTTGTCTTGTCTGATTGTATGACACATCAATACATCGTAGTTTTATTTTTGTGACTTACATCACTTTTTATCTTGATCAAACAAAAAAGTTGTTTCAGCATCTAAGCAAAAAGACACATAAGTGTGCTCACCACAGAAAAAAATAATAATAATAATAATCGAGAGGAGAAAACCTGATATACTTCAAAATTCAAATGTTGGAATAGCTAGTGCGATATTTTATCATTGTCGTATTTACACATTTAGAAAGAACTTTGTTAATTTTAGTTAGTTTTAAAATTGTTTTAAAATTGCTAGGTACTTCCACCATATCTTGCCGTCTGCCAGCATATTCTTGAGTTTTTTCTTCATGCATCTTCCGAGATTTTCTTTGCGAATGTTATAAAGAAATATTACCGACAATCCTGGAAGTCTTCAGAATATCATCGCATTGACATCTGCAAATAAGAAATGAGAGATCGTATGCTTAGCATTTGCAAATTTTAACCCTATATATAATGTAAAATAATTTTTTTATCGCCCCAGTATTTAAAATTAGAACCTCATTGAATAATAAAATAAATAAATATGGCAATAACCAATATTCTGGTCTTAGTCTACTGATCAGAAAAAACAATACATCGTTTTGAATTATCCTTTTTTTTTTGGAACAAAATCGTTTTGAATTATCCTTAAGCATAATGTTATAGGTGATTGACTGATTGGTCGTACACAACTCATTAATTATCCACAAAATCCAAGTTGTTTAAACGTAAGGCCAAAACTTAGCTTAAACATTATTGTTATGAAACTCTGTCTACTGTCTAGGAAACTCCATTCTATTCGGTCGTACACCTTATTTCATATATGTTATAATTGCTATGAAGTCCTTTTGTATCTATGATGTATTTTCAAAGCATGTAGAACTTCATGAGCCAACAACATATTATAAAAAAATCACTTTTCCTGCCATAAAAACATTGAGTAAATGGAATATGTGAGAGAATCCGTTTGAACTTCTAGCAAAACACTTTGAAAATAAACTTATATTAGTTTCTAATCTTATAATACTTCCATCAATAGTCTCTTATACAGTCTCTCAAAAAACAATAAATAATAATATAATAATATAATATCAAATGAATTTCTTAAAATTTAAAATACTCATCTAGTATTATATTATTAAAAATTATATCTATGTAATATAATATTATTATTTTTTATTTTTTATTTTTTATAAACTTTATGAAAAATCATGGATGTATATGCTCTAATAAGCTTGTTGATTTTGTTATTGTAGCAAGCCTTCTCGTGTAGAAATAGATAATCCTCTCTTCGTCCTTCTGTCTAGAAATTGATTTTCTGGTATTCTGGCTCGATTTTGGTGTCTTGGAATTTCCTCTTTGTTTATCGGATTAATACTTTTTTTTTTTTTGTTTTACAAGTAGAAAATCAATCTCCGGGGGTTTTTTTATGTCCACCGGCTTATGTATTTCACATATGTATATCATTCAGAATCAATATTAATTTCAGATGACCAAAAAAAAAAAAGCTCTAATAACTTAATAAGCCTAAACACCGTCATATTTTCGGTATGATGCTTCTTGGGGATCAAACGGAGCTTTCTCTCATTGATCTCAGCATG
This sequence comes from Alliaria petiolata, assembly GCA_020283515.1. Lineage (NCBI taxonomy): Eukaryota > Viridiplantae > Streptophyta > Magnoliopsida > Brassicales > Brassicaceae > Alliaria > Alliaria petiolata. The sequence continues at coordinate 112,886,291 of JAHZTW010000002.1, read as the reverse complement.
GAAAAACGTCCCCATCCTCATAATAAATGGTAGTTATTATCAATAGTTGACTTATATGATTGAGAAATATTCAACATTTGATTGATTCAAACAAAATTATCAACATTGGGCTGCGTGAACGGTGCCGCATTTGGGATAGAATTGTTAGCTTCTCGTCGGAGTACCATAACGACACCATATCGGATGGTATGAGGGAGTCAACTAAATAAGAGCAGCCACGTTCGCTCAAAAAATATATACATTCCTAATGAAAGTATGAAACTAAAGATAAAGAGGACTTTTTCTCTAGAGTTACGTAATGTTTCTCGAACTATGTATATTGTCTACTATTCACAGTTTTGTGGAAGCCAAATCATTTCTATCAAGATAAAGCCAAATTTATATATGGCTTACGTAAAATATGATATACAATTCAGCTCTTCAATTCTCGAAGGCATGTGACAATTAAACAATAGGGAGTAAGATTTGGTTCTGTTTCGTAATACTAATTTACGAGTAGTACTTGTCTTTTGTTTTTTGCAAAAATACTTCTTTTTGTTTTTGTTTCGCAAGTAGTTTATCGTGTCTTAACTATATATTTCCCATTTCCTAAATATGATTAAAATGGATTATCAATCAATAGATTAGCTTAACCTAAGTTTTAAATTCATAGGTTCGTAGAGTTAACTGAGATTATTGTGATCCGGCGGATTGAATTCAGTGCTTTATAAGTTAGTATCACTAATTCCTACTAATAGCTATTAATTTTTTGACGGGGGATTAATTTTGTAATATAGCTTCGGCCTATTTACGGCCCATCTTTTAGCCCATTTAATGAGAATAACTAACATAATGCTTCTTTTTGGTGTCAAAAAGATTATGAATCCATGTAAGAAATATGGATATCCAAACCGTTTGGTTCTGTTTCGAACCGAATCTGTTGTATAAGTCCATTACAAAAGTATCAGTCTCAATCAAAACTTTATAATTTCCCGTTTAAGAGTGTATAGAGTGACAGAACTCAGAACACATGAACCAACCAACACTCATGTTTATCATTCTCCAACAATAAAATAAAGTCACTTGACGACATTTTTTTCTTTTTTTTTGGTTATCATGAGTTTATGCGCCAAAATTCGTAATCACTTTAGTTTCGGAATCAGACAACATGTAATATTAGTTATGTTTCAAATATCTTTCGATTATGTGATTTTTAGCTATGTGTAACATACTTTTTCAGTTAACAACACTTAGTTTTGACCTTCAAGACATATTCATTCATGGATAATAATGTTTCTCACTGAATTTGTTAAAAAAGCATATAAAATTTACAGGTCCACTTAAAAATAGTAGGCACACATTGAAAAGTCACGCGTGGTTAGGGAGAGAGAGAAAGATAAAAATCACATTCACATGCCCCATCACCACATGGGGAATGGTCCCTCTCACTTTCACTCACACACTTGCATTTTCATATTTCACCATAACATTTTTTAAATAAAATTATAAATGAAAAATTGATGTTTAAAAAAACAAAATATAAATGAAAATTAGATTTGTGAAATGAATCATTGATAATGATAATGATAATGACTGTACAGTGGTCATGGTTCATGGATACGTGAAGAAGAGACCTAGACCATTCTTCTATTAGCTACGGTTAAACCGGAAACACGTTACCGAACCGATCGCATCCTAATACAGTTAAATTACGATTTGACCCTTCTCAACCTTTTAGCCGCGTCCTTTAGCGTTACCTAACGTCAGCTCCAAGTCATCGATACTACCAACATCGTGAATCTTCTCACCTTCCCACGGCTTCACCGACACGTCTCCTCCGCCGCAGCCGCCACCGCTAACGCAAACGCTATTTTTGACGAGGTTGAAAGTTGGCGACGGCGGACATGTCTGAGAAACGGTTACCGGTTGGAAACTGGTCCATCGACAAGAATCAACCGTCGAGACATCCGATTCGTCGCATTCGGGAATCGATGTGTAGTGGTGGAGGCGCCGTGTTGGGCTTGAAGGAGCAGAGACTGGGAAATTACTGATTTGCCATCTCGGGAGTCTCGGATTTGAGCTTCTAGGAGATGAAATCGGAGGTGTGACAGGGGCACTATTGGAAATTCGGAGAGGAGCGAGATTTCCCGACGAATCGAGGTTTTGGAGGTAAGGGATGAGATAAGCCGAGGATTGATTCGGGTCGAACCGGACCGGGTTGTGATCGAACCGGGTCGGGCTTGGGTAAGACGACGAGGCTGGGCTCGCTTGGTACGACGGAATTGGGCTTTGGAAGGCCGATGACTGTGGACTGAGCTGGATTGACGAACATGCGCTCACGCGCGGCGGTGTTGCTTCTGTTGGTCGGGATCCCTGTCGGAAACAAAATTCAATTTAATTGTAGGAAAATTATAAAAATTGGTTGAATTGAATTGAAGAAACTGAAGATCGAACCTTCCGGTAAGTGGTGCCGTCTTCGTGGACGATCCAGCCAGCTTCGAGGCAAAGAGCTTTCAGAACCTCATTGTTGTCACAATGCTTAGGGAGTTTGTAATTGCCCTGAGATCTGAGTCCGGTGAATATCTTAGCTGCTATGGCTCTTCTTCTTCTCTCTCTCTTCTTATTGTTCTCTCTCTCCTTCCACGTCGGCATCCTCCCCGTCGCTCCCGCTCCCGCCGCCGTCGATCCTCCTCCTCCGCCTCCTGATGCCGTCATTCTCTGTTTTCTTCTCTGCTATATTTACTTCACACTTTTTCTGAGTTGTTATTTCTGGGGGTTTTGTTTTGTGCTTGCGTAATTCTCGAGGAGCGAAAATACTAAAAAGAGTTTTCTCCTTCACGAGGAAGAGAAAAAAGAGGCAAAGTTATAAGCTTTTCTTGGGTTTTTTTTACAGTGTAATTTAAAGAGAAAAAAAAGATAATTAGAGGGCCCCCTCATTTGATATATCGTTATAAAAATTATAAATTCTAACTAATTTTGGCATATTAAAGGGAAAATCAGTGAAAAAAAGGAGGTGAATCTATGACCTCACTTAACTTACTGTTTCAAAGCTTGACTTTGAAGTTTTAATTATTCGGAAACCTCTTTGCTCGTCTGACAATGTTCGGCGGAAAAGGGATAAATCTTGCTTTTGGTTTCTTCACCGTGAGATCAGAATCTGTGAGGTTAAATCCAACGGATGTAAACGCGAGTGCACGGTCGAGAACATGTGTCAAGCTGCAGAGGACTATGTTTTTATGAGGGGGATGATGATCATATCACCCTTACAAAAAAAAGATGCCTTTTGGGTTTCCGGTAATTGTGGTTCATAAGATCTGACGACGATGTTAAGTTTGAACGGCCCAGATTCAGTGGTCCCCAAAACAGCACCTCTCGCTCCAGTCAGGTCAACATGGGAATCATGCATTGTATGTTAACGTACCAGAAGTTATGGGCCCTGGTTCGCTTCACACGTGCGACACAGAAACCTATAGGCTATATTGCTCGAGCCGGAGCCATGGGGGCCCATAAGGGCTTTCGAGCCCTACAATGCACGTGACTGTGGGGATCACATTTGTGATTTTTCGAAAATTAACCTTCTTCTTTTTTAACCTTCTTTCTTCTCGGTTTAGAATTAGACCATTGGGGTACTTATCTGAAATGTTCTTCTCTGTGAAGATTTGAAGTGAAAAATTATTACCATCATAAACTATGAAAATTTTACACAAACATCACTTATATAGTTATATAGATGATTGCATCTCAGATTTTTTTCATAATTGCCCCACAAAAGGTGGTTCTGATATACAAAGTTGTTACCTAATCTCCAGATAATTTGCTATCTTATACACAACAAAGGCTTACGAATGACAGAAAGAGCGAAACTTGTTTTTTGAGCCCAACATTCAAAGCAAACAGAGTTACTAAAGAAAAAGATTGCTACTTGAAAATTCCTTCTTGTCACCATATCTGAAATCAAAAAGTATCCAAACTAATGGAATCTGTCTTCCTAGACAAACTAAAAAGTTTATCTGATTATAAAATTATAAACTCACTAATCTCTCAAATTGGCACCGCGAAAGTTTTAAGTTGCATCTCAAATATTTCATAACTTGCTTCACATAAGGTGGTGGCTCTGAAGTACAAAGTTGTTACCTAATCAGATTAGCTGGTGACTCTCTGTACTTAAAGATTAAACTACATTTAAAACAAACTAACAGCGATAGATAGAAGGCATGAGCCGGAGTGTTTACTCGTCCGCGATCACGAGAAAGGAAGCTCGCAACAGAGTGTAAACCGCTTCCAATGGCTAATTAGCTATCGAACTCAAACGGGCTCTAGAAGGCAGTGGTGGATAGCGAGTTTCACAGAGAGTCATCAATCTTTTAACCGACTGGAGATACTTGCGAGTGGTTTCGTTGTTCATGATGTGAGCAACACTGTTGGTGTGAATCTTCTCTCGAGCTGAACGTTCGTGGATACCAACCATAGTAACACCGATGGGCCATGGTGCGTTCCCAATGGCTAGTTTGATGTAGTGGTCATATGCTGCGAGGTAGTCACGCTTTACGCAGTGGTTAACCATGGCCATTAACGCTTGACGAATGTCGGCTGGTAAGACCTGCAATTTGTAAGCCAAAACCATCAAGTTGTGTAAAATGAAGTCCTACAATGACAGAAAAACAGAGCAACTTGCTTTGCGCCAAACATTCAAAATCACAGTTACTAAAGAAAAAGATTGCTACTTGCTGTTCTAAGTTCTAAATGTCATGTCTATGTAGCATAAGAACTACTGAAAATCCCTTGTTGAATCAGTCTTCCTACCCAAACTAAAAGTTTATCGATATTGTAGTTCTGTAAGCCTATCTATCAGATAGAAAGTCTATATCCAATTGCATAAACTCAGATAAGAATTTGCTACATTATACAAAAAGGAAAGGGGATTTTGTTTTTTTTGCTTACCTTGTTCCTGCATAAGTTGAAGAGAGGAGTTAGATATCTAGCGCACTGCTGAAAAGTGGCTACAATCCGTTTTCCTTGGCCACTTCTCCTCTCAGTGTTGTCCATCGCATCGAGCTCCTGCTTCCATTCAATCACTAGCTTCTTGTAGAACACAAGGATCTTGTCCTCCTCGCATAGATCCTCGAAATTAGCTTTCAGACGCTTCAGATCTTTACCAGCATCAACGTCAACATCACAACTGAGCTCATCATCATCCCTCGTTTCCCCTCTCTCATCTCCACTCTTCCTCTTCCTGCCGCCACTCTTGTCCCGTTTCTTCATCTCGGAGATGTCTCGCAAGAAATCGTTCATCTGTCCCTCGGACGAGAAATCGCCATCCACCTCGAACAATCCTTCCTTCAACACGTGACTGAGCCGGTCGAGCCGCGCCTGATCGTCCTCTTTGATGAGGACATCGACCTAGCCGAGACCAATGAGCTTGTACCGACGGTCAAGTCGTCACCAATGACACGGTCCAAGACCAAGAGACTTAGAGAAGGGTTCAATGTAGCTGTGGAGACCCTCCTTAGCACAATGGAGCTGGGAGATACGTTCAGAAATCCACCACCACAAGCTGACCTCAAAGATAGCTACAATGCACCCGAAATAGACATATTGGAGGATTTTGCAAAGTTGAGCCTCAAAGACGACCAGCCTCGTACAAACCAAGGTATGTTTGAATACTTGGCAGATAATGGAGTTCAAAACAACAAGAATCTCGTGGAGATCACGTCTCAGCCTCAAGATACCACGCAAACAAGCCTTGAAGCCGAGAGAGAGCAAATGGAGCAAGAAGACGTTTTGGGAGCTAACCACGGGAAGACACTTGAGGACTTCTATCATCTCGACTTCACTGGACTTCAAGAGGATGGAATCACCAAGAAGTCAGCTTGGAACGGACCAGGACGAGACACAACCACCAAGAGAGCATTTCCGGTCATTGCACGCTAAAATCAAGTATACTCAATTTATACAATTTGTGCAACTAATCTGACTTGTCCCAGCGGTTCTTAGCACATCCAAGAGGCCAAGGTTCGAGCCCCAGAGAAAGGCCACGAGAATAGGCTTAGTTATTTTAGTTCTTTTTTTCGTTTAATGAACTTTCTTTTTTGGATGTATTTTGTTTTTGCGTTTTGTTTCTTTGTGTTTTCTTTGTATTGTCGTTTTGGCTTTTTATTTCCGGCCTTAGGGCTAGCTGACGAGCTGTTTATAAAGCTCCCCTGCAGCATTGTATCTTTGGTTACCCTACAATTATCAATAAAATAACGCAGTTCAACCTTAAGCTCAAGCCGCCGCTTGTTCTTGTTCTTGCTTGTTCTTAGCGTGTGGATTCACCTAAGTCTAAGTGTTTGTGCAGTATCAGAGATTCCTCATCCCTCAGTGGTGCCATTCGATCCACCATCACTTCCCCTTTAATCGTCCAACAAGAGAGAGCGTGAAAGCCAGCTTGTTTGACACCATCTCGGCTCAAGTCTTGTGGAATCAAGACTTGTTCTATCATCACCATCCATTGATCTATAAGAGAGAGCGTGAAAGCCAGCTGCCAGCTTATAGATCCCATCTTCCGCCTGCCTTTAAGACTCACACCGAGTCTTATATCACTCTCCGTAGAGAGTCATTGGCTGTTTAAGGATCCTCAGGCGGCGAATCACTTCCTGCCTCGGCAGAAGCAGGGTTTCGGTTTTCGTCTTCTCGTCGGCTAGGGATTTCGAATCATCGGCGATGATACCAGATGCGGAGGATTTCGAATCGGAGATAGCAGTTGAATCACCGGATGATTTTCCACCTCCACCGGCCCTCCGCTGGGCCTTAAGCTCCTGCTCTCGCCGCTCTTCCTCTCGGAGCTTCTGGATTTTCTTCTGATCCATCTCCGATCGCTTGAAGAACTTCTTCCCACCAACTTCCTCAGCAAGGCTTCGCCGTTTCTTCAAAATCTCTTCCCTCAGCAGATCCATTCTAGGGTTTTGAGATAGTCGGAAATTGCTGAATTCCGTCTTCGAAGAGCAACAACTGAAGAATAATCGATTTGAGGAATTAGGCTGTGAATGTAGGAAATTTATAGAAGAAGAGGAATGAGTTTAATGGAAACTCATGTGCCAAACACGTGACGCTTCAAAAAGGAAAGAGAATCACGTTCAATACAAAATAAAAGGAAATTGTCTTTTTTTGTTTCTTGATATCTTATTATAAAATACACTAAAATAGTGATGTCATCATGGTCTTGGGCCCAAGTATAAATGGGCTTAATCAGATTTCTAAACGGCCCATTGAAATAACTTCGCTGTCAATTGTGTCCTCGTAGGATGACGAGGATTCGTAGATATTCAAATAATTACATGATTTGCTTTGGAAATTTGCACGAACAAACAAATTTTTATCAAATAATTGCATAATTATATTTCCTCCGTTTCACAAAAAGTGTCATTTGAGAATTTTTCATATATATTAAAAAATCTATTAAAAACTCTATTTTACCCCTTATTAATATATCAAATACATTTCTCTCTAATTAATACACTAAAATTATAGGGTTAAAACTAAATTTTTCTTCAAAATTCTGCATTGAAAACATAAAACGACACTTTTTGTGAAACAAAAATTAAACTTCAAAATGACACTCTTTGTGAAACGGAGGGAGTATATGTTTGATTTCCGAAATGGATACTCTTTCCTGCTAGTTTACTCTGAAGATGCTCTCGGAAGTCGTAAGGCTTCTATGGCATCAACTCCTAGGGATTTATGCTACTCAGAGCTTCCGATTTTATCACGTGTATTTTGATTTTTTTCTATAATGCTTATGCATTTACCTGAAGTTTTTGGGGGCAACAACCGCAATATGTTCTCTTGACCAGATTAGTCTACAACTTGAGCATCTTCAAATAACTCCAAATTCACCAAGATGCGCAGGACGAACATCAAATTCCAACTGGTTGAAGAATCCAAGGCTTCGAAGACGATATGACGACCAATCAATCAGTATATTCATATGTTTTCTTGGAAATCGAGTGCTCATATGTGTTCTTGGAAATCGAGTGTGGAAGTCAGTCAACCGAACAAGCAACAACTTAAGGAGACCAATCACACTGACAAGGTATAAAGTGCAAAAGTTAGACCATCCTCTAGCCAAGAGAGCATATTACTAGTAGATCCATCAAAAATTAGAGGATTTCAAAAACAAGAGTGTTGATATATGGTCGCAATGCATTTGAGGGCAGCCAAGAATAAAACACATCCACCATTGTGTGACTGCGTCATTTTTATCTACTAAGACACATTGTGGAAAAGACATGTTAAGCTTAACTTCAATTAGAATATTTGCTTCTCCCATTTGAGTTGGGTACTAGGGTTTGTGTTTGAGCTATGTTTTCGTTTTAGTTTCGAACTCTTCTCTCTGGTTTTTAAAGTTTGCACACTCTGAGAGAATTAAAGCCTCAACATTGTAAATTTCCCCTCTTTCTCTAACTAATTATTTAAATCAGATATGGAAATTGAACAAGACGTGGAGGGAAATGGTCGGGATGACAAGGGAACGAAGGGAAAGTCTTCCTCTGTTTTCCTTAAGAAAGAGAAGATCGGCGAGTAGAGTGACGAGCAGAATGTCGGGGAAAATTCAAAAGAGGAATGGACATTGGTGAATAAGAAGGATAAGAAGAACAATATGTACCCTTTCAAAAGTTATGTTGATGTTTTCCTAAACCTCGAAACATCATACTGAGAGCCTCCGATTTTATCACGTGGATCTTGATTTTTCTCTATAATGCTTATGCATTTACTGGAGTTTTTGGAGGCAACAACCGCAATATGCTTTCTTGGCCGGATTTGTCTACAATTTGAAGAGACCTATCACGCTGACAAGGTAAAAAGTGCAAAAGTTGAACAATACTCTGCCAAGAAAACATATTGCTAGCAAATCTATCATAAATTAGAGGGTTTCAAAAAATATAGGGTGTTGATATTGTTGCAATGACTGGAATTATTTAAATATGTTTGTGTATGTCTTGATTCTATTACAGGGAAAAATCCCATGAAAAAGAAAGACTGCCACACACAAAAAAAAACTTTCAGGTAATCTTCACTTATACTTATAAACCTCCAAATTATTTTAGTGGCATTATTTTAGGGTTTTCATTGATTTATCAAAATACTTAACAAAATCATTAACACATCATTAACATTTTAAAGTATTACTTTTCTGTTGTTAAAAATGATGTGAGTCTGTTTTTATTTTTTGGTTTATAAATTTTAATTTTTATTAATTATACGGCATAGATGGAATGGAGATTTCTATAAGCCATTGTGCAACTAGTAATTTTTTTTTAATTTGCTACAGAAATTCAAATCGGGATACGTGGTTGTCCGAATGGAAATCATTGAAAACCCAACTTTTTATTTGAATTTTTTTACAAGTAGAAAAGTTGTTTTTCATATAATTTTTCTGTAAATATTTATATTTTATATAATCACCGGACCAAGAGAGTAAATAAGTTGTGCGATGGAGACTTGACTAAATCAATGTCCAGCGGATTACCCTGAATCACCACGCGGCAATATTCGATCGTCCCTTGCTGCTTTGGTGGGCTCTACCTTTATAGCTTGGCAAAATCTTGTAAGTACTAAACTCTAAACCAAAATTGAGTTTCAAAAGATCACCCTAACATTTTCCGATCATGGATCTAGCCGAATAGAAATTGTGGAATAGTGTGGATTGTACGAGACCATAGAGGAGATCCCATAGCTGAAGATAATACTTCGCAATATCTACCCCAATAGAAGCGGAGTTGTTAGCGATCTTCTAGGCTGTGGAGTCTTTGTTCAATATATATCACAGTCCATGAATGTTTTTAAAGCTCCTTTCACTCATGCTAGGGAGACAGTACTTGATCCCCAACGATTTCCCTGGCTTGGTGAACTGATAGGGAGGATTCTCAACCTTCTATCCACATTTAATTTATAGAGTCTGGAACACATCTAAAATGCAAGCAACAATATTGTAACGGATGCTATTGCTGAGAATGACACCAAGGGACGTAGATATCAATCATACATCGCTCATCAGGATCCGGCCTGGCTTCACAATCTCATAACTTCAGAAGCTGCTCTAAGCACTTAAAGCAAGATCCTCTCAATAATGGAATCGCATACTCTCATCTGGAAGTATACTACCATATGCCTTCCCTTCTACTTATCTAGCAACACATTTTGTTTGTTGTTTATTATGACCTCTTGGATGTTCAGCCTTATAAGAGGTCTACTGGTATATTTCTCAAATTAATATTTATTAAGCGTTAAAACAAAAAAAAAACATTTTTCAATTTTTGGTATGCGTAAATTTAAATTTAGGTTCTACCCAAATTTTTCAAAGTAAACCATGGTAAAAAAATTGTTATCGCTTCTTTTAAAATAATTTATGTTTTATATAATAGAACTAGAACTGAAATTAAGAAAATAATTAAAATTTTAAAATTCTGACCAAAGAAACCTTAAATCGTAAACACCCAATCCAAAACCTTAGTCCAAAAAATCAAATTATAAACTCTAAAAACGAAACGCAAATTCGAAAAATTGTGTGATTTCTTTCATTTGGAAAAAATAGCCTTATTCTTTATTAAAACATGATGCACTTAAGATTAAAAACTGAGTACATATTACATATATAAATGTTGGTTCTCGTTCGCAATACAACATAACATATATATGTTTCTTCGAATCGATACGAAAATAGGAGGAAGCTCAAGTAAAAACTGCTGCTTTTGCCTCAAGTCTTGACCGCAGTTTAGGTTAAACTTTAGAATACTTAAGGGTAAATTACGTGATGAGTTTCTGGATTTAAGTTCAGTGTTTGATGTATGAATTTGACATAAATCTTATATCCATCTTTGGGCTTCTTGTGACTGCTGTGATTCTGGCGAGTTGATATTGCAATGATATCCCACGTGAAACGCACATGCATGGTACATCGTGATTTGGGATCATTAATTAATTACGGTTTTGAATTTTAATCAGGGTTGTAGTAATTAACCGAAAACACGGCTCGTTTTGTTAGTTGCAAATCAACTACTGTTAGTATAGTCTCCACTCTCCACACATCGTTTTCAAAATGCGTCAGTTACTTTCGCATTGAACGGAGTGCTTTTAATGCAAAAAACTATTTAATTACTCAATTATATACGCATGGCTCTATAACAAAAAAAAACTGAATAAGCAGCTCATAAAACCAACAACAGTTACAACAGTATATTTGATTCGGTAATGAGCGTAAATGCATAACCAAATGTTTTCTGTAGTAACATAAATAAAAATAAAAAATCAAAATGATTGCTGCATTTGTGATTCTATAAATACTTGAATCAAAACTGTCACACAGTTTTGCAACCAAAAAAAAAAAAAAAAAACTTATTTCCTTATTGGGTACTGTGTAGGTTGGTCAGGTCAGGTGGCATTAAAGTGGGATCCGCAATACATTGTTACGTGGCAAACGCTTAGTATGTGTGTGTTCCCAACTCCCGCCAATTAATTCCGGGTAGAACGGACCGGAAAATCAGTTGATCGCTTTAAAGTAAACCTCTGAATTTTCAGACAAAAACAAATAAATTAGCTTTCTTCTTGTAACTAAGAAGTTCCACTTCCAAACCGTCGTAGCCAAATATATTCAAATGTCTTACGATCATCAGATATCAAAACAGATTAAACTAGTATTTTTACCGCAGCCAATAAAATAGTTTTTTTTATGTGTGTGTGTGTGCAAAATTACCCATTATAATTTTTCAGTAACATGCTAATAATGTATATGCTTTGCATGTATTATGGATCCTCCATGTCCATTTGATTTTTACCTCTCAGAGAAAAAATGTTAAATTATAAAGAAAAAGAGAACAAATAAAGGTAATAATTTGAATAATTCACGGGAGAGAAAAGGGATGATTTTATTGATAAAAGAGTTAGTATAATAAGAGTGAGTTAATTTATTAAGCTTTAACACGTAAGGTTTCTCATATTAAATGTGATAGTGCTTAGACGACCACTCAGAATGTGTCACGTACAAACATAGACAACAACTTCAATAACAAGGGAACAACACATATGTATACATGATCTATCGAATCTTAATTAATTTTTTTTTTTTTTTGATATATGTAGATAAATTTTGTGTGTGTTACATTTACACATCCAGACTCGGAAGAGAATGTTAAACAGGAAACGATAGTATCTAAGAATTATGCTAAATAACGACTGAACCGGTCCATAAAAAATGATAAGAGAGAGTTACACATTCGTAAACCTTAACTCTTTATAAATACATTGTTTTTTTCCTTGGCGGGGGACAACACGCCAAACCTGAAATCTCGAGGAAACAAAACCAACATTTAATAATGTTTCTTTTTCTCCTTTTTGCAGAAAAAAATAAAAGTTAATTTCCTAAAATAATGAATAATATCTCGCCGACAAATTTCATTCAATAACATTGACTTTCTCGTTACCCCTTTTGATTTGAAACTCGCTCATCTTTTTCCGAAACTTCTCTCCTGTCTTTTTCTCTCCCTCTCTCTCTCTCAAAGCTAATAAATACAGCATTTGCATCTAACATCTTCTCTAACGCAAAAATGCACGCAAGCTGTTTATATCTCACAATCCTCGTCATCTTCACCGCCTCTCTCGCCGCCGGCGAGAGATTCAAAGAGGCTCCAGAGTTCTTCAACTCACCAGAATGTCTCACCGTCGAAAACAAAGTCGATTTCGCTTGTTCAGCCAAAGCCGTCCACGTGGCAATGACCTTAGACGCGGCTTACCTCCGTGGCTCAATGGCCGTGATTCTCTCCGTCCTCCAACACTCTTCTTGCCCTCAAAACATCGTTTTCCACTTCGTCACTTCAAAACAAACCCACCGACTCCAAAACTACGTCGTCTCCTCTTTCCCTTACTTGAAATTCCGGATTTACCCTCACGACGTAGCCGCCATCTCCGGCCTCATCTCCACCTCCATCCGCTCAGCACTCGACTCCCCGCTAAACTACGCAAGAAACTACCTCGCCGAGATCCTCCCAACGTGCCTCTCACGTGTCGTATACCTCGACTCAGATCTCATACTCGTCGACGACATCTCCAAGCTCTTCGCCACTCACATCCCGAGCGACGTTGTTTTAGCCGCGCCTGAGTACTGCAACGCAAACTTCACCACTTACTTCACACCGACTTTCTGGTCGAACCCTTCTCTCTCCATCACACTCTCCCTCAACCGCCGTCGTCCACCGTGTTACTTCAACACAGGAGTGATGGTCATCGAGTTAAAGAAATGGAGAGAAGGAGATTACACGAGGAAGATCATTGAGTGGATGGAGTTACAAAAGAGGATTAGAATCTACGAGTTAGGCTCTCTTCCGCCGTTTTTACTTGTCTTCGCTGGAAACATAGCTCCGGTGGATCACCGGTGGAACCAACACGGCTTAGGAGGAGACAATTTCAGAGGATTGTGCCGGGATTTGCATCCAGGTCCAGTGAGTTTGTTGCATTGGAGTGGGAAAGGGAAGCCTTGGGTAAGGTTAGACGATGGTCTACCTTGTCCACTCGATGCGCTTTGGGCTCCGTATGATCTGTTAGAGCCACGGTTCGACATCATCGAGAGTTAGATTTAGAAGACGTTACTTTTCTGTTTATAAAATAGTAAAATACATATTTTTGACTGGATATGTGAAATAGGAAGAGGAGTACTGATACAGTAATATTTGAATAAAGTAATAGTAGGAAGGGTAGTCGAATGTGTAATTAGTTAGGTGATGGTATTGATTAATACTCTCGTAAATCATTGCCTGCCTCTAGCACAATAAACTCGGTAATAAGTAATTGTGAATATATCTAGCTACCACATGTACCATGGCGAACCTAAGGATGTAATAACAAATAAGAATATACAAGAGCTTTTCTGTTTGTGGTTTTTCATTATACCGGTTTTTGCTTTTACTGTTGAAGTTACATTTTTCATCTCTTCCATGATTAATTTTCGTATGAAAAAACTAATATAAAATTTCAAGATCCAGGCTTCTATGGGTAAATCAACTACCTTAATTTAATACTACTTATCGCAATATTTATATTTTACACACTCGACTTAAATACACGGTAACAAAATTTGAAAATCACGAAATAAGTATGTTGTTTTCTACTAATCTTCGGATGAAACGTTCAAATGCAGCGTCACTGAAGATTTTTCTTGTTTTGTTTTTTATAAGTTGATGGCATGTTTAATTTGATTCAAATCTTTATAAATCGAGGGTGTAAAATACAAACATAATGATGAGTATGATTAATTATTAAATCGAGCTAAAAAAAGTGTTTTGTTAGTATGTTTTTCTATAAAGCTGAAACTATATATGTGTATATCTATAAATAATTGGTATGGATTTAAAAAAAAAAATTATTAGCTAAAGTTGTGATTCATCTTCGATAACCTAAAATGACAACTTACAGCGCATTGAATTGTATTTTGTTTATTGTGTAAATAAAATTAGATTTTGATAGTTAATACTTTTATATAACATGTATAAGTCATGCAGAAGAAAATGACTTAGTACAATTATTGAATATGATTTGGCAGCTACTGATTATAACGACGATATTGTCATGGTAGTTGCATTTTTCTGATCGATTTCCATATATTTGAGCTGTCTAGTCAATAATACCATAATATTTCGATTGGATCATTGTACTTAATGTTCATATAGTACAAATAATATCGAGTAATTTTACGTGTAAACTGAATTAAACTCGCCGGCCAAACCTTTCGAGGTTGTCGTGTAGTTAATCATTACACATATAAAGTCAACAAGTCAGCGCGTTGTCGACTACTTGTGATTAAACAAGGAAACTACATTGGCGACCAAAATAAGTCTTAGTCTATATTTGAGTTCTATTTCTGTAACCCAATAATATACAAAGGAATATTAGGTTTGAATCGTCTATTAAGAGTAAACAGAATTCACGTAGACTTATAGGTTGCTGTGAATAGAACTCACGTAGACTTATATTACATAATAAGATTTCTACGCGATTTATGAACGTATCTTATATAATAGATGCGTAAAGGTATGGACATAAATGTATCTATGTCATATACAAGTGCGATTATGAGATTAAAAAGTAATTGAATGATTAATAAGCACATGCGAACTACAAAATATTTGTTTACGTCATATTGCCACAAGTATAAATTTATGCGCTTTGGGTCAATTTCAACGGGGATTACGTCTAGATCTCTACGGGTTATTATATAATAATGTAGTTTACCAATGAACATGCATGTTATTTAGATTCTTTTCCTCAGGTCAACTCAGAAATTTAATATAACATGTACATGAGCTGTAGATAGTGTTAAATATCATGCTAATAAATCGGAAAATGTTATTTTAGTACTCAATTTTCACATAATAACAAAATATATTTCCAAGTTTTATTTTTGGCACTTTGTGGAAGTTGGGTATTAAGAAAAGACGGGGGAAACCAATCTTTTGTGGTCTAGCGGTTGAGTGCCTATATGGGTCTCAGGTTGCGGGTTCGAGGTTGGTCACCGGGGAAATTTACATAGCGATTATTCGGGCTTTCAGGAAACACACTGGATGCTAGACTCCTTGAGTCCGACAGGGATGGACTTCAGGCTTCGGTGCTAGTTGGGTCCTAAGGATCCGGATACCTGAATTATCCACAAAAAAAAAAAAAAAAAAGAAGACGGGGGAAACAAAAAACTTAAAACCTTGAGTTATATATATGCGGTCTCGTTTCCCATTTTGAAAATAGAGGTTTTTGTATTCTCACATATTAAAATATTAGTAAAATAATACTTTTCTTTTTCTTTAAAATTTCCTTTCCCACCACGTTTTTGCACTCTCCTCTCAATATATTTTTCCCTATCCCAAATGTGTATCTTTGTTAATGTTACAATTCGTGCATGAAATTGTTAGACAATATGTTGATGTTATCACTATATTATAGTATGTATCTCGGATTTCAAAATTAACATACAATTAATGAAGTCTATTCTATAAGATCTGTCAGTTAAAAAAAAACAGATATCTTACACGTGTAAAACGCTTAGAAAGTCAAGTTTGCACATTACATAAGATATGAGTGGCATATTTTATTTAGGCTTCTGAACAATATGCCAAAGAATCAGCCTAACTAACTCTGACGAGACTTATCGGGTCGCAATAAAATTTGGCAGATGAAGATTATTTTGCACTTCCTTTTCTCTTTGTCAAAATCGCACCGACGCTTTTTTTTTTTTTTTGCTAGTTATCGTGCACGACCCAACAAAGAACTTAGCGCGTAAAGAAACGAACCTTAAATTTGAGTGCAAGCTTCGGTATACGAGATGGCCATATAACAGCCCATTGGATATTTTCAATAAGCCCACGAAGCCTATCTATAGCTGATTGGCTTGCAACCACATAGACCCTCTAATAATAGTTTTACAAACAAATCCCATCCGCAGCCATTAAGTTCGTTAATGATTAAACTAGTCTATACATTTTAGGATATGAAGCACGTGAAAGAAACGCGTTATCTGTGCGCGTAGGGCAATGAGTAATGTTTTAGTGGGACCCGATGTATACTACTACTGAGAGAGGCAAATGAGAAACGAGGAGTCGAGGACATCCAACAGCCTCATATGGGCTCCATATTGTTGGGCCGAATGAACGTTTTGCGTTGTATTTACTTTCTTTTGGATTTTATTTTATATATTTACTAGATTATGATCCGCGTTTACGCGGATTTATAATAACAAAATTTTAAATCCATTAAAATATATATTTTTTTAAATAGAAAACAAAATCGAATCACTACTTAAAAATATATATATATTAAAAACACAAAATCGAAATCTAAGAGTTATTTATTTATTTTAATTCTCATATGGTTTTAATTAAAATATTCAAAACACAGAATCTGTTGCGGATCCTAAGCAACATTAACCCTATTTTTTTTGTAGTTCACACACTTTATCAACTACCTTTTTCTGTTCTACTGCGTTAAAAACTTGGATATGCAATTCGAGTAATTCAAGTATGTTAACGATCTGTCCATTAACTCTATCCAAGCAAACAAAGTCTTTTTTTCTCTTAAATTGATTAAAAAAATCGGATCACTACTTAAAAAAAATATATTAAAACACACAAAATCGAAACCTAAGAGTTAATTATTTATTTTAATTCTCATATGTTTTCGAAACCTAAGAGATATTTATTTATTTTAATTCTCATATGTTTTCAATTAAAATATGCAAAACACAAAATCTGTTGCGAATCCTAAACAACACTAACCCTACTTCTTTTGTAGTTCACATACTTTATCAACTATCTTTTTTTCTATTCTGCTGCGTTAAAAACTTGGATATGCAATTGGAGCCATTCAAGTATGTTAACGATCTCCCCATTAACTCTTTCCAAGCAAACAAAGTTTTTCTTTCTCTTTATAGTCATCTCCCGTATATGATCTCGATCTCTCTATTCTCTAGAGAAGTTATGCTTCTCAAAACTCGCGTCAAAAACCTCTTATTTACTTTTTTATTTTCCTTTTTAAAATTCTAATAGATCTTTTTGTTTTATTTTCCTTTTTTATTCTAATAGATCCTTTTTTAGATATTATCTTTTATTTTATTTTATTTTTAACTATGACACGTGTCAAAATCTGATTGATTAACTTGACACGTGTCGCGATCATGCGAATTATTAACTTTGACGCATCTTACTTTATATAATAAGATATGTATATAGAAAGATAATAATAGAATGATTTTTGGGATTCTTTTTTTTTGTTTTTTTTTTAAAGTTGATTTTATAGATTCTATTTAGTGCCTTTCATTTTACAAGATTATTTTATGGAAAATTTTTGGAAAACAAAATTATAAATTAAAGCATAACTGAACTTCTATTGATTATAAAAAATATTAAATATGTGGTTTTTTTACAATATATAAAATATTTATCGCGGTTCAGATAAATCGAAGATATCAAAGATGTGGGTATGTTATCTATTTATTATATTATACTCCCTCTGTTTCTTAAAAAGTGTCATTTTGCCTCTTGATTTTTGTTTCACAAAGAGTGTCGCTTTATATTTTCAATGCAATTTTTTAAACTAATCTCAGTTTTATCCCTACTATTTTAACCTATTAATTAGAGAGAGAAACTGATTTTGTGTATTAATAAAAGACATAAAAGAGATTTACAAGTTTTTCTTAATTTGTGTGAAAAATGTCACAATGACACTTTTTTTTTAAACAGAGGGAGTATATCATAAGTCTTGAAGAATTTAATAAGTAATGTACATAAAATTATTGAAAAAGGGAAAACAGAACACTAAATCAATTTTTTTTTAAAAACATAATTAATAAAAATAATTTTCTTTTAATTAGTATCAAAACCCTAAAAATTATTTTATTAGGAATGGAACGAGTATAATTTCATTGCTTTAACCGCCAACCTTTTTAGATTAATTCTATTATTTTCTTTTTTTTAACAAATCCAAACAAATTTCTGGTTTCTCTCTGGTTTATGGGTTAGGTAAACTCTGTTTTTATTACCTATAATAACACATACATTGAATAAAACAAAGAGTTAAATTGTTTGTACTGCAACTTGTGAGAGGAAAAAACTATAGTGATTAGGCAGAAAATTGGTTTCGTGTGGCTATGCGAAGAATATTTAGTTTTATAATTAAGAAAACAGAAAAACATTTATTGAAAAAAACAATAATGTATCAAATTAATGGTGAATAATTTTGCATCAATGTACTGGTGAATAGTCTTGCATCAAACTAATTTGCTGAGTCTCAAAATTAGAAATGTGTTCACCTGTAGGAATTTTACAATTGTTCAGCTAGGTAAGACGATTCCTACAGTTATTCTAATGGATAGAGATCCATTGTAAGTATATCGTTTTATATCAAGATTTTCCACTGGCGTGTCACTTAATCATTTGTTTCCTATTACTATCTATGTTAACAAACATAATATCTCTACAATATTATGAAGAGGTTATGAGCTAGAGTTTATTGCTAATGGGAAAATGGCAATTGATTTCTATGAGAATTGGAATAATACCTACAGTGATGCTGGATTGGTTATTGCTGTTCTGAGTGACTGGCGTATACATGATAATGGTTAGCTCAATATCTATGATATTTAGTATCTACATACTTTTGTATAATACAATATGTTCCTAAATGTGTGGTTAATTTTCTAATGTGTTTTAGCTATTAAAGATGACGGTGGAATCTCTAGGCTTTGGTTTGAACTTGAAATTGATGAAGTTGATGAAATGAGGGACTTAATGTAAGAATAATTTTAATTTTAACCCGGTTTGCTTTCAATTTTTTATATGATTTTTTTTCTAATAACTTGCATTACCTACAGAATTCAACAAGAAGAAGATGATAATATTGTTGACATAAGTGACGAAGACGACAATGAAGTTGATAGCAATGAAGATTAATGTCGAATCTTCTTTTTAAAAAGACGATGAAGCAGTAAGAAGAATCTAATTGTAATCTCATTCTCTTAGTATTCTGTTTTTTCTAACATAATATATGTTTTTATATTATTGTTTATGTTACTAAGTACTCTGTAATATTAGACTATATTGTGGACATTATGTTTTAGAAATCCGTTTGTAATGTTTTTATGTGAGATAATATTATTTTTAAATTATGAACCTTAACTTCTATAAGAAAAAGATCTGCATTATACATATAGAATGATATTTATATACAAAAGTATATAATACAGACGAATAATTAGAGTGTTTGGCAGATTAATTATATTAAAATTTCTCAATTGAATATAATTGAAAATAATACATATCTTTAAATTTGCTATATACTTCTTCATATCTAAAATAACCTGGATTCTTTAATTTTAGTTCAAACCTATGAGCTTAACTGAGTTTCATCTATTAATTGAGGTTTCAATTTCGGTAAAAAACGAAAGACTAAAACAATGAAAATATATGTTGTAAAAGTTCAATTTCTAAACTAAAAACAGTAGAAGAATATATTAAAAAGTTAGATAAACTAATTAATGGAGAATTTAATATTTTTACAAAAAAGTTACTAAAGAAAATAACTTTAATGATGAACTAATCGTAAATTTCTGTAAACAAAACAAGTGTATCGTAAAGTTCAATTCAGTGTTTTTATACATTGTTCCCGATCTTTAAGCATATGAAAATAGATAACTGCAGAAATCTACAAAAATAATTAACCCCAATTACATTAATTAGTATGTTCTTCTGTTTGATCGAAAGCTATGGCAGACTTCGCAACCACAGTGGTGATCTAGGCTTAGATCGACCTATGAGAGACTTCGATCATGTGAAATTGTCTATGATCGGCAACTGAGGATCGAAATGGAGATAATTTGGAAAGAATTACTGATTGTAGAAAATTTTAGAGATGATGGAATCCGATTTTAGATACCGGATATGATTGTCCGAGAGAAAAATGGTCGGTCGACCATTATCCTAAAAAAAAAAATGTGAACCAAAGACATTTGGTGGAGGTTTGGAAATAATTGTTTGGATCATTAACTAAAGCCCAACTAATGTTTTAAAATCTATATGTTTTATTTCAAAGCCCAAATTTGGGTTATTCTATATCTATAATTTATTTCTCAAGCCCTTTAAGTTAATTTATATATTATTTTCAGTTTTGCCCCAATAAATTCAACATAATTTTAAACTTCTAAATTATTTAACCAACATATAAAAATAATAATGTATGGAATGAACATCCCACAAATAATATTCACCAAAAAGTTGAAAAAATAAACATACAATAACAAAAATTAGGTTGTCATAGTAAAATATACTTTTCATACATATAAATTACATATCTTCATATAATAATAGAACCTGCAGACATGTACACATTAAATTTCAAATATAAAATACTAAATGTGCAACTACACACCATAAAAAAAAAACTACAACACTACTTAAACCAATATATAATTTCCTCAAACTAAACAAATCCAAACAATGAATAAAATTATCATAAAAAAAAAATTCAAACAATACAAATATTAAAATTAAAATTTTCATACATGTAAACTTTACACTTTTATAAATGTAAATAATTATATAAGCCGCACTTTATACAAACTAAAATAGGTTATATTCAAACTAAACTAATCCAAACATTAAATAAATTAATCATAGAACAGCATAAAAAATATTACAATAGTAAACGTGTATTTTTTATATATCTAAATTCTATTTAATCCGCACGTGCGGGCTATATCCTAGTAATTGATTACTTAAAATGTAATGCAACAAGAAGAGTCAATCGAATTCTAAGGAAATGGGCCATATAAAATAATAAATAGCACCAGAGGAAACTGCGATGAAATTTCACATTGTTTTTGTCCTTTTCGAATCTAATCATTTTAATCTTGTAGTCTACACAATCACACAAATCTAAAAGCACCTTCTGCGAAATTCCCTTGGAGGGAAAAATATGGACCTCTTTTTTGTTCCCTTGGATTTTCCCGGAAAATGACAAATCTAAAAGCCGTCTTATTATCTAACATATCTCTTTATCCCTTATTTCATTCAAAATGCAAATGTGATCTTCTTTTGTTTTTTTTTATTTTACTACAGCAAACTAAATTTTTAGACATTTATCTAACTAACAAGTCCAGTGTCAAGATATAAAGACATATATAGTACAGTTTCAAGTTCAATATCAAATGCTACTTCAACTGATAATATATACTTTCAAATTTTGACTGAGATAATTTGAAGCACTAGCTATATATCAAATTTGAATCTATTTTGACATGTTGTTCGGAGAAATAAATTGTTATTGGTAAGAATTCTTGTTATACTTCAATCCGAAGAGATGTATTAACCAAATGTTCACAATGATATTTCAATCGGCTATAAATTAAAATTTGAGAGATACAATCGTCACAAAAAAACAAACTTTCGTAGATAATTTATTTATTGTCCTTTGTTAAATATATCATCATGGAGGAATTTTTCTTGTTATATATAGAGGTGAGTTAAAGACTAACACACCACACCATATACAAGTAGTATCAAAGATCAAACATGGCAAGTCACCAAGAGATCCTTTCCTCCAAATCTTTCAAATGGTTTTCAACAAAAGCCCTAAAGCTAAGCCTAAGTTTCCAAAACCGACGAGGATCGCCAAAATCCAATTCTTCCTCAACCTTAAACTCCCCAAGTAGCAACACCGATGACAACAACACAAAGAGTCATCACCAATCCGACGATGAGCTTCGTCGAGTCTTCAGCCATTTCGACGTTGACAGCGACGGTAAGATCTCAGCCTTTGAGCTCAGAGATTACTTCGGATCCGTCGGTGAATATATATCTCACGAGGCAGCTCAAGAGGCGATAAACGAAGTTGACACCGACGCAGACGGATCTTTAGGGTTTGAAGATTTTCTTGGACTGATGACAAGAAGAGACCTTGACGGTAACGGTGACGGCGTAGAGTTGAAGACGGCGTTTGAGATGTTCGAGGTGGAGAAAGGGTCAGGCTGCATAACGCCAAAGGGTTTGCAAAAGATGCTTGCAAAGTTGGGGGAATCAAGAACGCACGGAGAGTGTGAAGCAATGATAAAGTTTTACGATATTGATGGTAATGGAGTTCTTGATTTTCATGAGTTTCGGCAAATGATGACCGTTTAGTTTAATTAATTTATATATTTATTTCGTAGTTACCTTGTTATTTTCTCGAGAAATGTTAATGAAGTGTATGCGTGTGTATGTGTAACTGTGTATATAGGTTTTATGTATCACAAATAAATTTATGAATGATGAATTTTTTAAGCTTGGGGTAAGTTCACGGCGAATAATATACTATATAACTCGATTTTTATTCTATTTTTAGAGGATTTAGTTTTTATTCTATTTTTTAAAAAGACTAGTTATCCACCGCACATGCTTATTATAACATTCTAGATCGTAAATTTTAGTCTATGGTGAAAAATAAAGATTCGATGTGGTAATTGTTACTTACAACTAAATCGATAATATTATAATACATTAGATCATAAATTCTGGTTGACAATGGAAAATAATCTCACACATTTAACTACTAAACATCATATTTTTTTGTCAGCAACAACTCTTTTCATTAAGATGGAAAGATTCATAACACCAATCGAAGAAAATAAAATATTCTCAAAAAATCATCTTATGATGGATAGAAGATAGTAAAATGTTATTACACGTACATGACTATAGCACATACTATAATAACAAAAATCTAACAGCATTTACTGTTTATATTAAAATACATTAGGTCATAAATCCATAAAACTCCTTACTTAATCTCCACTCAATTCCAATGAGACTGTCTCGGTCACCAGTTCAAAACTTTTTAATGTGAACATGGTCAATGTCATCAAACTTGATGCCACCAACTTCCTCGTGTGGTGTGGTGAAGACAAATACATGCTTTACTTAATGGATATAACCTTGCCGGCTACATCGATGGTTAAGTTGATGCTCCTCCACCAACTCTCACCACCAACGGCAACCCCACCATCAACCTTTCTTAAGAATCTATAATTAATTTACCATCAAAAATATAAAAAAGTCTACTATTACATGATGACAAAAAAAAAAAAAATATACTATTACATAACCTTTCTGAAGAATCCATAATTAAGGATATAATCGGGTTACAAAAAACTATTTTAATAATTAAATAATTTTAAGTGTATTTGAATGCAAATTAAACATTCCAAATCTATTTTAGTAAATTACCCGATTTTTTTTTCTGACTAACAATTTACATTGATTTCAAAAAGTGATTACAAAGACATTGTACAAAATTACTGTAACATAAACTATTACATACGTACACTGAAAAAAATACAACAAAAGAAAAGTAGTTTTATACTCGTAAGCGATAAAAAAAGGCCGATGGACTCTGGACTAATATCTGATAAATTATTTCGATCATAACTAATAATCTGATAAATTATTTCGAGCATAACTAATATTAGCCGATGGACTGGACTGCAGTCCTAATTATATATTCGAAGGCCAGGCCCATTTAATAAGGAATCCCAACAGGCCATGTTTAGCCGGTTTGGTTAAACTAGATTTCGACGGTTAAACTTGTTTTACCCCCACACTTTGTCACCGGGTTTGCTGTCTATCCGATTTCAAAGCTCGATTTCAAAGACGTAGTGTCAGCGCGCAAGGTGTTCGTCGAAATTCCTGAGAGAAACGTAATCATCATTAATGTTATAATCAGAAGCTTTGTGAATAACGGGCTTTACCGTGAAGGTATTCAAGTGTTTGGGAAGACGTGTGGCTATAATGTTAAACCCGATCATTACACTTTCCCGTGTGTTCTAAAGGCCTGTTCTTGCTCTGTGAATATTGTCACTGGGAAGAAAATCCATGGGTCCGCTACAAGAGTTGGGCTCTCTTCGACTTTGTTTGTTGGGAATGGAGCAAAGCTTGTACTTGATGAGATGTCGAGAAGTTGCTGGATATGCGCAAAACCAGAGATTTGATGATGCTTTGGAAGTTTGTAGGGAAATGGAATCCGTGAAGACAAGCCACGACGCTGGCACGATGGCTAGTCTGTTACCCGCAGTGACCAATACAACCGCGAATAATGTTATGTATGTTTTTGAGAATGGGGAAAAAGAGTTTACTTTCATAGAATGTGATGATCGGGTGTGTATATGAAAAACGCATGCCTTCTGAAGGTGATGGGATCGAACCTGGTGCAGTCTCAATCACAAATGTATTACCTGCTTTGTGGAGATACATCTGCTCTGTCTCCTGGTAAGAAAATCCATGGATACATCGAGAGGAAGAAGCTGATACCGAATCTGTTGTTAGAGAAGGCATTGATTGATGTGTACGCGAAATGTGGATGTCTAGATAGAGCGAGAGATGTGTGTTGAGAACATGATGTCCTTGTCCTGTGACGTTGTTTCTTGGACAGCTATGATCTCAGCTTATGGAGTCAGCGGAAAAGGCCGAGGCGCAGTGGGGAATTGTTTTGTAAAATGCAAGGCTCGGATCGTGTCCCTGATTCAATCGCGTTTGTCACAACGCTCGCTGCTTGTAGCCACGCGGGGTTACCAGAAGAAGGTCGGAGTTATTTCAAACTCATGACAGATCATTACAAGATTACTCCTAGGTTAGAGCATTTCGCTTGTATGGCTTGGCCGAGCCAGAAAAGTGAACGAAGCTTATGGATTCATACAAGAAATGCCAATGGAACCGAACGAGAGAGTTTGGGGAGCATTGTTAGGTGCACTCCGACACAGACATCGGTCTACTAGCAGCGGATAAGCTTTTCCAGTTAGCAATCGGGTTATTACGTATTGCTTTCCAACACGTACGCAAGGTTGAGGTCAATGGAGAAATTTATACATTCTTAGGTCACAACCGCAATCCGATGAGATTTACAGAGAGCTGGATGTTCTAGTGAGGAAAATGAAAGTGTTAGGGTATGTTTCTGATTCGGAATCAGGCGCTTCACGGTGTGGAAGAAGAAGATAAGGAGACGCATTTGGCTGTTCACAGCGAGAAATTATCCATTGTGTATGCTCTGATGAACACGACAGAGGAAGGAGAAGAAGACAACGATGCCATAAGGATAACGAAGAACCTTAGGACTTGTGGAGATTGTCATGTTGCAGCAAAGCTTATCTCACTGATAACTTCTCCGTTTTGGTTATTGTTGACGATTGTACACACCACCTTTTTGGACAGCTCTATAGTATCTTCGTGGGTTACGACCAATGAGAATAAGACACGTCATCACTTGCAAGGAAACTCCCTGCAGAGTACACACAGAGTAATTTGCAGAGTATCGTCCTGCACCGAGCACGGAGGAGGGAGTGAGCTGCTTCCATTATGCGTCCCGCCGCGTTTTTCAGCCTCAACAATAGTGATGGGTACTGTAGATTCATTTTGTTTTATGGTTTTCGCCAAACAAAATAAAAGAAAAGAAGTAATTTGTTGGGTTTCTTTCAGACATGAACCAATTGCTCTGTTCGGTATCATCAAGTTGTTAGGTTCTAGTTTTTGAATAGCTCATATCTTTATTGTTTACGTACTTGGTACTAATGAAATATGTTTCTTGTCAACGTGACTGTTAAACTTAGCGCAAACCGGATGTTCCTTGAATATATTGAGCACTAAGTTATATATTTCCCCAGTGAACCTTGGAACCAGTCAAAGATCAATTCTTTTGAAATTTTGTTCGGATATTGCTGATTATGAATATTTTATTTTCACACAATTCATTTTACCTTTTATCGGAAACAAATGAATTGACTGACATGCACTTTGCTAGGAGTGGATTTCTCAAGTGCAATAGTTACTACTTGACAAGAAAACACCTGAGTACTTAGATCCAGCTTCAGATCCAGAAAAGCAAAACCCTTGAGAAGAAAAGTCAAGGTAATCACCCTTGAGAAGAAATTGGTGCCTCTTTGCCACATCATTGAGGTGTTATATTTCGTCTTTCAATCAGCATAATCTATCGTTTTGGTAAAAACATTGTTGCAGTCACATGTTAGCCATTTTAGTAGTTTTGCTTGCTCTTACCGCTCCTCTGTAGAGTGTAGAATCCCCTTATATAGAGAAACGCATCTTATTCTGATAAACTATGTAATCCTGCATCACATATATATACTATACAGGGGTAATAGGTTCCCTCCATTTTCAGTTATCTTCAGGATTCGTTTTGTGCATCTAACATTTAAAACTAAAATCTTAAGTATATATAATGAAAATGTTTACTAAATGGCTCATGTTTCTTTCCTTTTTTTTTTTTTTATAAAAAAAAATCAAAGAAATGGCTCATGTTTCTACTACGAGACGGACTTAAAACAAACCATGACTAAATCTAATTTATATTTTATTTTCATGGATTGCAAAAAGTATGTGGCATTTGTCCACTGCGTTTTAAGTCTTGGGATCATTAAAAAAAAAAAAATATTTTAACTGATATATTTTTATTCTGAGGTAAGAGTTTTTTTTTTTTTAGTTATTCTCAAGAATTGTAAAAAACCAAGCCATGTTTTTAGTTTATTATTGAATTGCAAATTTTAGTTTATATTTATGCATGCGCTAATACATATCATATCGCAGAAATTCGAATTGAAAATATGCGGGGTTAAAATGGTAATTTAGAAGCGAAAACAGCACGTGTCCTCCTAACGGACCCCTCTCTCTCTCTCCCTCCCTCCTTCTCTCTTTCTTTAAGCTTTTTTAGCTCCCACCATTATATGAAACTCGAGACGAAACAGAGAGATACAGAGTAAACAGCAGCAGAGAGGGTTTTCCACATCGATGGGAGATTTTTTGGCAGAGAATCAAGTTGGAGAAGCTTTACCGGCAGCAGGCGATGGATTGTGTCGCATTTGTCGAGAACAAGACGAGCCGTTGAAGCATCCGTGCGCGTGTCGAGGATCGGTCAAGTATGTTCACGAAGAATGCCTGAAGACCTGGCTCAAAATTAGTAAACGCAAGAAGTGCGAGGTTTCTCTCTCTTTCTCTATCTCGTTTATTCAGAATTCGGATAGCCTTATTTTGATAATCGGAGGAAGGATCGGAGGAAGGATTTGAGAGAGTTAGGGTTTAGTTTGGGGTTTCATATTAATTTTGTACGGTGGTTTCTGAAAGTATCGGATGAATGTTTGCTCAAATTACATGATTTTCCTTGGTAATTTTGAATTCCGATAGCCTTATTCGAGGAAGGATTTGAGGTTTTAGCAAGGAATCAGGCTTTCGTTTGGGGTTGTTAATTTCGGACGGTGGTTTCTGAAAGTATCAGATGAATGTTTCCTCAAATTACATGATTTGCCTTGGTAATTTTGAATTCCGATAGCCTTAATTTGATAAATGACTTGAGAGTGAGTTTTAACAAATACTTATGGTTTCGTTTGGGGTTTCTCCACTCTCTCCGATGCAGATATGTGGGTTTGTGTTCTCATTCATGCGTGTGTACAGTGAAGAAGCTCCTATGAAGATCCCGTGGCAGCAACTCATATTGCTTGTCCTAGCGAGAGCCTCGGATTTGTTGGCGTGGATGTTGATTGCTATCTACAATGCCTATGCGTTTAGGTGGAATATTTGGGGTGGTCTCTTGGCAAGAGGACTGGTCTACAACCTGTTCGTGGTTTACTTTTTCTACCTCGTAGCTTTCCTTCATATGGCAGGCTTCCGCGCTAGAGTTCCACGGCATATAGACGTATTGATCGAATGGTTGGCTGACTGTCTTCGAAGACTGGAAATCTTTGAACGCCCGTTGGAGCAGGATGTTCCTCCTCATGAACATCTCAATCACTTTGGGGTTTTTAGAAGGTCTCTCTACTTTCTCCAGGACTACACATTTGGGGTAAGTGATACTTCATTGCAGTTTGGCTTCTTCTCTACTTCATTGTAAGTAATCAGTGGAATTGCCTTTCTTCTGCAGTTTCTAGCCATAAGTCTCTTCATGTCAGGCTTTATGCTGCTGCCAAATGTCATCGGAACCTATGGATGCATGCTTATTTTCGGATCATTCCTTCTCTGCCAATCCCCCCCTCAAAATCCTTTCATAGCGCTGGGAAATGGTGTTTACTTCATCCTTATTTTCGGATCATTCCTTCTCTGCCAATCCTCCCCTCAAAATCCTTTCATAGCGCTGGGAAATGGTGTTTATGTCGTGCTTTTGCTTGGCTTCGGTTTCGTATCACCTTTGATGCTATTACAGAACCTATGGAGGAACCGAGGTGTTCTTCTACTACAGGACCTATGGAGGAACCGAGGTGTTCTTCTGCAGCTTGTACCCATAAGTCTCTTCATGTCAGGCCTCATTCTGCTGCCAAATGTCATCGGAACCTATGAATGCATGAATATTTTCATAACTTTCCTTCTCTGCCAATACTCCCCTGAAAATTCTTTCATAGCGCTGGGAAATGCTGTTTATTTCATCCTTATGCTTGGCTTCGGTTTCCTATCACCTTGGATGTATTTAGTGGAACATTGGATAAACCGACGCAGGCCTGGCTACATCCGGCAAAGAAGACGCGCTATGATGCGGCTCCGAGACATGATCATCTACATGATGAACCCTCATCAGGCAGAATACGACAGACTCTACTTACTTGGCTACACAATCCGAGACTTCGACCAGTGACCACAGTTCTTAGTTTTCTGTTGAGCAAACAAACAAACATTCAAACTCAATCGCAAGTTTTGTGTGTTCTTAGTTTTCTATTCTCACTCTGCTTTGTTTACTGTACTGAAGCGTGTTCATGATTTCAGATGATGTGGCCTGATTTTCTTGTATAAAGCCAGAATCATGTTTGCTCTTTACACACTAAAGCATTAATAGAAATGGTTTTCAAGTGTTCATATCAAAATGCAACTTAAGTGACAGTACCATATAAAGATTTCTCTCAAATCGATGTATGTATGTTCTGCTGGATACAGATAACATGTTTCCTGGTTTTTGCAAAGCGTAATATACGTATGCTAATTATAGAGATCAACATTACTGTGTAAGGAACTGATTTTCCTCCTACGCGGAAGGTGTGGATCCATCTCTTGAATTTGTGATCACATCTGAAGACATAACAGCCACTGGAGCTCCAGCCACGCTACTCATATTCAACAATGAGAAAGGTTTCTCCGAGAAGAACATTGAGTCCATTTGCAGTGTTGGAAGATCCACCAAGAAAGGCAACAGCAAACGCGGTTACATCGGAGAGAAAGGAATGTCTTTCGCCTTCTACTCGAATTTCCAAAGACCCTTGTTCTTACATGTGTGTTATGTTTCAATCTTTGCAGGAACTGGATTCAAGAGTGTGTTTCTGATTACTTCTCAGCCGCATATTTTCAGCAATGGCTACAATAATTAGATTCAACGAGGCTCCATGTAGCCACTGCAGCGTTGGCTACATTTTGTTCCTGAGTGGGTTGACCAACATCCTTCTCTTGTCGACATACAAAGGATTTATGGTTCTGGTTCAGGTTCTGGTTCTGTTCTTCCGACCACAACTATTATCTTGCCTTTAAAGAGTGACAAAGTAAAACCCCTGAGAGAACAGCTCTCTAATGTTCATCCTGCTCCAAGATCAAGCGCCTCTCTATCAGAGAACACTGCCAAGACCCAAAGCTCAGTACAGTGAACTCCAACATGACGAGGAAGAGCATTGACGCTGAGTCTTACACAATCCATCTCTCTGCTACTGAATCATCATTCAAGCAGATTTCATTCTTGCATCGTCGCGTCGAGAGAGACTATGATATATGGAACCAAGGGATTCTCAGCTGTGTTCCGCTTGCTTTTGCGAATGCATTCACCACCATGGTGAAGAAGAACGATGCTCCTGTCTCTAGCTTGTTTCCTGCGCTTTTTAGGTTCTTGCCTGTAAAGCGATCTACTTACTCAAAGATGAACGTTGTTCGTGAATCCATCAGGGCAAGAATCAGTTCAGAGGAAATCGTGCCTAGTGTGTCACATTTGGGACAGAATTAAGTTCTTCCACAGGCCGTGTGAGGTTGGTCGTCTCATCCCTGATTTTTGGGATATCTTGGAGAAAGCGAGAGGTGAGGTGCAGGTTTGCAGAACATATCATCACATGGAATCTACGTTCTTGATTCCTCGTCTGACAGAAAAGAAAACGATAACGTTCTGGATTTCTTGGGTTTGAAGCAAGTTAGCAACGAATGGTATGCAAAATGCATTCAGGGNTCTTCTTCGGGTCCCACCCGTTTCGCCTCACCTCCATTGCCCTCTTCTTCTTCTTCTCCTCTTCCTCTTTATTATGATCTTTAACCATGTCGTTCGCTATCTTCTTGGTTTTTTCCATCACACATTTTCTTTGGTCACCATAAACCACAAGATTCCTGATATCTCCAGTAATATCCCACTCTTCAAGATCCTTGTATGCCCCTTCGATATCTTTTATCCTCAAAAACGCCCTAATCGTCCCTTCCTTGCCAAAAAATGGTTTGTCCTCCTGGACCTCAGGTAAGTTCCGCAAACGACGAATATCTTCTTTTTCACCTCTAAGTCTATACCAGAACATGAGATGCATAAAGACCCTTGGTCTCAACATGTAGTCATAATCATAACTAAACAATAATCGCTCTGTCTTACGCATTGTAGCTAAAGCTATTCCCTTTGGACCTTTCTTCTCCAACTTGCTCAGAAACTTGAAACTATCAAGGAAGGAACCATTGTGATACTAACATGTAAGAGGCTAACACCATCTCAATCGGCACTCCTTCGGATTCCATGTCTTCGCCGTCCATCTGGCGCCGATAGATGCTTATTATGAGTTCTGAACGCTTCTCAAGGCCCTCTCGCCGATCCCGGACCTTCTTAGATAGTACTCCTTCGTGTTCCATGTTTTTGTCGCGCGAATTGATGCTTCCGAGTTCTGAATATTTCTTTAGACGTTCCGGCCAAATATCATGTACCACTCTTACTTCGTGTTCCATGTTTTTGTGACGCTCACTTAGAGCTGCCTTGAGTAATGGATAGGAATCCTGCGAGAATACTGTTTTCGGGAAGCGAAAAATGGAAAACTTGCAAGGAAGAATCCTCACTAACCGACCCACTTGTGGTCGTCGAACAAGATGCTTCGTGCTCAAGTCAAAGACAACCACACAAACACACCCTAAATAACCTAATATTTTTTTTCTTATTTGATTTATATATGCTCTCCTAAGTTCCTAACATATCGTTTTTTCTCAAACAATCTCGCAACTACATATATATCCAGGATCCGGCCAAAATAAACCCTTTAACAAAAAAAAAAAGATCCAGCCAAAATCAATGATCGAAACCACCTCTATATCAATATGAGATGTTTTAGCCATTAAAATACTTTTTTAGCAAAAACAATATTTAACAAACAAAAAATTGGAATTTTTTGAAAAAGGAAAAAAATGGAAATTATATCGAGTTATACTTATTTTTAGACACACATAAATTAAAGGAGACTTTAATTTTTTTTTTTAAGACAAAAAGGAAACGTTTTGTACGATATATCGAGTTGGCAAATCAATTTGTTTCCCTGAACCCACTTTAAAATGTCGATTAGGGACGGTCCCCATAAATGAAAAGAAACAACTAAAGAAGAAGGAACGCACAACTATACTTAAATTTATTAATCAAACGTATGAACAGTAATCCAAAATAATTTTGCAATATCCACAAAGATTTGTAACAGTAATTCTGCAAAATTTGCTTAAATAATTTGAAACTTTCATTCTCCTTCAAAATTTCTAAATTCTAGTATGTATTCAATCCAAACAAATTCAAAATTTATATTATTGATCCAATACGTCCCACCTAACACTTTGTTTCTACCTACAGTTTTTGATTCTAAATAATTTAATTAATTTCACTATGATCACCATTTGTAAGAACGTGTATATATAGTATTGTTGTTTTTAAATGAAACGGCTGGGCCGAAGATGTGTTATAGCCCATTGAGAAGGAGAAATAACAAATTCGTGGAAAGCAGAAGTTCATCGGAAGAATTTATTGATGAGCACCGACGGTGACGACGTCAAAACACGACGGTGAGGCGACGGAGAAGAAGAAGATGGCGGTTGAAGTCGTCGGAGTTGGAGGGTGGACGATTCACGGTGATGTAACTCTCTGGTTCAAATGATTTCAACGTTCTGAAATCACAGTATATGGTAGCAAACACAAGGGAAGGAAGATCCGGATACTGATGCAGAATTTACATGATCACTGATGGTGCTCTTGATATGGGATGAATTAAACCATATAAGCAAATACTAGGAAGGCATGGGTTCAAGTTATGCGACTCAAATGTTACATATTGTATAATTTTCATATTGTTTCCACATTCAGATGTAAAAAAGAAAAAGAAAATAAGTAAAAAAGATAGAAGAAACAATATGGAAAGTATACAATTCTAGCCCTGAAGCCCTAAGTATATGATGAAACCCTGCACAACTGCTCTGCATGCTCACGATCAGAAATCAGAGAGGCAATTCGGCGGAAACAATGGCTCTCTCTCCTTTCCTTAATCAGTTTCTATAGATGAGTTAACAGATTATGCAATCAACACGTTCTTCTCCATAGAGCTTTTTTTTTTTTTTTTTTTTTCTCCATAGAGCTATTGAAGCCAGTGTTCTGCTTAATTGATTGTTAGAAAACTAGATGAATCTTTCATATATTTATCATTCTGGAATCTGGTTAGAATATCCATTTCTTATGCTGAAAATGAATTGGATATCGTGATGAGTGGGTTCTGCACGAAATTTTATAGTTTTCAATGGTTAGACACGTCACCAATTTACTTACTTGCAGAGAAGCCCATCCCAGCCCATGATCACCTAGACCTCCCACGGTTGTTGTAGCTATACCGATATTGGTTACATTCCCGAAACACTCTCTCTCAGGCAGAGGGTTTAGCCTCTGCCTAAAATCTGCCGCCACTATGCAACAAGTCTCCCTTTCTCGGTTTAGACCACTGTGTCTGATGATTGATCTCCACAGATGCGCCGTAGCCGCTTGAAAAGATACCAGAACCGCTCAAGCAAATTTTTGACCAATCATGGAAGAACCATTGGCGACCAAGTGGTTATAGCCGGAACTATTGAAGACTCCGTCTTTCATCTCGGTGACTTGTATAGCAAGCAATGGCTCTGAGACGCCTTCCGTGCTTTTGACACCATTCACGGGGAATAAATCCCTTATAAAACAGGGAACAGAGCCATCTGATTGCAGAAGGTCGCTCACGGAGATAGATTCGGCAATGGCGTGGACGAGTGTAGTACCGGAGCTGTCGTCGCAGTCTATGAAAAACGACACCGTATTGTCTTCGTGATCCTCCTCTATTTTGACAAGACGACCAACAAAGGGATGTCATTAATCGAGAGATGAAACGGGTTTTCCGGGTCGGGTTTTGGGAAGAGAAGACCTCTTTGAGGGTAACAAAGACCATTGGAGTTAGATGGATCTTTGTCCGACCCGATTTGTTTATATTTTCGGGTCTAACTATGCTTGAAGAAATTTTAGTCACATCTACCATTTTCTTCTCTGCAATGTGAACTCTAAAACAATGTGATTATGCGAGCAACAGAATTTGACAAAATAATAATAAAATCATCATATTCTCTTTTACTATTTATTTACAATAAAAGATTCTAATTTTTGTTCTCTTTTTTAAGTTTTTCTTTTCCAATATGCGCATATTGCTTTTTTAAAATAGTACTTGATGGTTGGTTCAGATAAATTGATCGAATCGAATACATATTTTTGAATATTGTTTCGAATATGGGTATTAGTTTGGAATTTAATATGCGCGCGTTGGTCACAGCCACATAATTCTCTAAAAAGATAGTACGTTTGCAATTAGTGCATGTATTATGATCTGATGCAATGTGCAATTGAAGTATATTTTTCTATCATGCAGATGCTACATTATCCATAGATTCAACATCATCCAACAAGTCCCTAAATACATCGGATTCGGACCATAACGATAAGGACAATATCACATGAACATCAATACTTCTTCATTCCTCTATCCCTCGAAAAACTACAAGTTTGCCACCTGCCACCAATACCATTTGCCGGTCCAGCAGCGAACAGCCATCGGTTTACCCAAACCGAAATCGTTATCGTACTTTTTCTAACCAAGTAGACTTTGTTGACAACTTTATCACCCATTCTACTTCCAATATCAATTCGTGGGATCTTACCAATTCTAACCCAAATTCTCTCAACTATTTGCATTTAATAGTTTTCATTAAATGCAAATATCTTCAATTTCAATATGAATATTGTCACTCTTGTTCACCGAAGTATCCTCCTCCTCTCATTGCCTCCACCATCTTCTGACTCAATCGTCGGTCTAATAGCATCTTTTTTTGAAAGAGCGTCTTGCGGCTCTTAATTCCCAAATAATCTCAAAACATCAGCCGCACTCTCAATGTCTCTCCGACCATCCACATTCTGAAAACATGCGTAGGCTGATAAAACAAGATTCTTCTCGGGTCCCATCCGTTTCCCCTCACCTCCATTGCCCTCTTCTTCTTCTTCTCCTCTTCCTCTTTATTATGATCTTTAACCATGTCGTTCGCTATTTTCTTGGTTTTTTCCATCACACATTTTCTTTGGTCACCATAAACTACAAGAATTCTGATATCTCCTGTAATATCCCACTCTTCAAGATCCTTGTATGCCCCTTCGATATCTTTTATCCTCAAAAACGCCCTAATCGTCCCTTCCTTGCCAAACAATTAATGGTTTGTCCTCCTGGACCTCAGGTAAGTTCCGCAACGAATGTCTTCCTTTTCACCTCTAAGTCTCTATACATGAACATGAGATGCATAAAGACCCTTGGTCTCAACATGTAGTCATAATCATAACTAAACAATAATCGCTCTGTCTTACGCATTGTAGCTAAAGCTATTCCCTTTGGACCTTTCTTCTCCAACTTGCTCAGAAACTTGAAACTATCAAGGAAGGAACCATTGTGATACTAACATGTAAGAGGCTAACACCATCTCAATCGGCACTCCTTCGGATTCCATGTCTTCGCCGTCCATCTGGCGCCGATAGATGCTTATTATGAGTTCTGAACGCTTCTCAAGGCCCTCTCGCCGATCCCGGACCTTCTTAGATAGTACTCCTTCGTGTTCCATGTTTTTGTCGCGCGAATTGATGCTTCCGAGTTCTGAATATTTCTTTAGACGTTCCGGCCAAATATCATGTACCACTCTTACTTCGTGTTCCATGTTTTTGTGACGCTCACTTAGAGCTGCCTTGAGTAATGGATAGGAATCCTGCGAGAATACTGTTTTCGGGAAGCGAAAAATGGAAAACTTGCAAGGAAGAATCCTCACTAACCGACCCACTTGTGGTCGTCGAACAAGATGCTTCGTGCTCAAGTCAAAGACAACCACACAAACACACCCTAAATAACCTAATATTTTTTTTCTTATTTGATTTATATATGCTCTCCTAAGTTCCTAACATATCGTTTTTTCTCAAACAATCTCGCAACTACATATATATCCAGGATCCGGCCAAAATAAACCCTTTAACAAAAAAAAAAAGATCCAGCCAAAATCAATGATCGAAACCACCTCTATATCAATATGAGATGTTTTAGCCATTAAAATACTTTTTTAGCAAAAACAATATTTAACAAACAAAAAATTGGAATTTTTTGAAAAAGGAAAAAAATGGAAATTATATCGAGTTATACTTATTTTTAGACACACATAAATTAAAGGAGACTTTAATTTTTTTTTTTAAGACAAAAAGGAAACGTTTTGTACGATATATCGAGTTGGCAAATCAATTTGTTTCCCTGAACCCACTTTAAAATGTCGATTAGGGACGGTCCCCATAAATGAAAAGAAACAACTAAAGAAGAAGGAACGCACAACTATACTTAAATTTATTAATCAAACGTATGAACAGTAATCCAAAATAATTTTGCAATATCCACAAAGATTTGTAACAGTAATTCTGCAAAATTTGCTTAAATAATTTGAAACTTTCATTCTCCTTCAAAATTTCTAAATTCTAGTATGTATTCAATCCAAACAAATTCAAAATTTATATTATTGATCCAATACGTCCCACCTAACACTTTGTTTCTACCTACAGTTTTTGATTCTAAATAATTTAATTAATTTCACTATGATCACCATTTGTAAGAACGTGTATATATAGTATTGTTGTTTTTAAATGAAACGGCTGGGCCGAAGATGTGTTATAGCCCATTGAGAAGGAGAAATAACAAATTCGTGGAAAGCAGAAGTTCATCGGAAGAATTTATTGATGAGCACCGACGGTGACGACGTCAAAACACGACGGTGAGGCGACGGAGAAGAAGAAAATGGCGGTTGAAGTCGTCGGAGTTGGAGGGTGGACGATTCACGGTGATGTAACTCTCTGGTTCAAATGATTTCAACGTTCTGAAATCACAGTATATGGTAGCAAACAAGGGAAGGAAGATCCGGATACTGATGCAGATTTCACATGATCACTGATGGTGCTCTTGATATGGGATAAATTAAACCGACTACAAGTTGGTTTTATGGTGGGAATTTTCTGCAGTGTCAGTTCGATTCAAGCAAATACTAGGAGCACCATCATTGATCATGTGAAATCTCGTGAACCCATCCAAACTTTTACACACATAAAAAATTTCTATCGATTAGATTTTGTTTGAGATGTAAAATTCATATTTTTGTTTCTCCAACAAAATTAATATTTATTTTATTACATCATGCATTATATATTGATTTTTTTAGGTTTTCATTATGTTGATGTAGAAAAGCTTAACAATTTGATCTTAAGAAAAAAAGTATATTTGAAATTTCTAATGTTATATTGTTAAAATTGTATAAAATCATAAACTAAATAATTTATTTTTCTTAAAGAGAAAGATAATATACAAATTTAAAAGAGAAAAAATACTAAATATAATAGAAAAAAAAATTATATTATTAAATACTCACTCTGTTAGTTAAAGATGAATTTTCTATTATTTTCACAAATTACTGTTCAATCATAAATCTATAATTTTCTAGATTAAATAATTTTCTATAACTCTAAACCAATAGTAATTAATTTTTTTTAAATTATTTTCAGTAAATACTTCTTGAAATCTACAATTTATTTTGAAAAAAAGAATTTATTTAAGAAATTTCACAATCAAATATTATTTATAAACAAATAAGGAATAATTTAAAAAGGAAAAATAAAACAAAAAGATATATTTCTTCAAATAAGAAAAGGAAAAAAAACAAAAACAAAATCAAAAATAAATAAATATTACTTTGAACTTCAAAATTAGTAGTTAACATGATCGTGATATGTGACTATTTAATCGACCAGAATTCGACATGTATCATGATTTGAAATTTCTAATGTCATATTGTTAAAATTGTATAAAATCATAAACTAAATAATTTATTTCTCATAAAGAAAAAGATGATATACAAATTTAAAAGAGAAAAATGATAAATATAATAGAAAAAATTATATTATTAAATATCCACTTTGTTAGTTAAAGATGAATTTTCTATTATTTTCACACTACATATTAAGAAAAAATAATAATTTTCAATCATAAATCTATAAATTTTTGAGATTAAGCAAATTTCTATGACTCTAAATCAATAGTAATTTAAAAAAAAATATTTTCAGTAAATACTTCTTGAAATCTTAATTTGCTATCATTAAATATTAAAAAATATAAAAAAACTTAAATCATTAATCTTTAAGAAACAAGAAAAAATTCTATAAAATTCATCTTTAAAAAACAAAGTGAGTATGATTTTAAAAATAAATAAAAACTAGCAATATTTAATAAAATTTAATTCAAAAATAAACAAAAGAAAAAAATTGAAGAATCAAATTAATTTTGTTATCTTACTTTTTTATCTTCACAGCTGATCTAATATTCTTTTCTTTTTTTCATTTTTGTTTCTTTTTCACGTGTTATAAAATAGTAAATTATAAAATAAAGTATGAGATCATAATCTATACTAAGATGATCGTGGTGCATGTGAGTTTGTTGATATGATTTTGATGTGCAATAAACTTTCATCAATAAAAAAAGTCAAATATAGTATAAGGAATAAATCTAATTATGATAAAAATAGGATAATTAATTCGTCAAAATTTAATAAATAAATATCTTATGTTGACAGACAAAGTAAATATTTTATTTTAGATGCGTCAAAGTTGTTAATTAATATGATCGCAACACGTGGCGATTTAATCGAGCTTCAATCTCTTTTTTTACGTTATGTACATTATGAATTCTTTATTTTTTAAAGTCTAATTTCCATTATAAAAATATAATAACATAAAATTCCTTTTGTTTAGTGGTAATCTAGAATTATTAACTTCTATACTTAAAAATATTAATAAAAGTAAATTCAAAAACTGAGAATAAAAAAAAAATGTTAGATTTTTTATTTTTTTTTTTGGGAATTTTTGCTTTGATGCTTTTAATTTAGTTTTATTTTTTCTTCATAGATTATTTGGGTTTTTTCCAATTTATTTACGGATTTAAAAATATCTTATTAAAAACTTACATATACAGTATGTGGATTTATATTTTATTATTATTATTAGTCTATATATATTAGAAAAAATTATAAACTACTAAACTCAATTTTGGCTTTAAAAACTATAAAAGAGTTAATGTTTTTAAAAACAATACGCCAAAAGAGTAATATATATAGTTTTATTTTTATGTATTGAAACTAAAATAAAGAAATAATATAATAATATAAACCTATAAAGCCTTGCAACGTACGGGTTGTAATTTAATTGTCCACCTTGTTGACCTTAAAATTATTCGTATGAATCGTATCCTCCCTATACTATTTAAGTAAAATACAATAGGTAAAATAAGTAAAATACAAACAGTTTAGTTTTCAGCGGGCTAGAATTGTATACTTTACATATTGTTTCGATATTCAGATGTAAAGAAGAAAAGTATACAATATGGAATAAGTAAAATAACTCCTTTAAACATTTTAAATAACTATTTTAATTATTGTATACTTATTTCATCTACGATAAGTAAAATACAAACAGCTAGAATTGTATAATTTCCATATTGTTTGCACATTCAGAT
Source organism: Alliaria petiolata (assembly GCA_020283515.1). NCBI lineage: Eukaryota > Viridiplantae > Streptophyta > Magnoliopsida > Brassicales > Brassicaceae > Alliaria > Alliaria petiolata. Next base: position 112,846,684 of record JAHZTW010000002.1, on the reverse strand, counting down.
GTAAAAAAAGAAAAAGGAAATAAGTAAAATAAAAAGAAGAAACAATATGGAAAGTATACAATTCTAGCCCGGAAGCCCCCCTAAGTATATAATGAAACCCTGAACAACTGCTCTGCATGGACTGTCTCTTCGGCGGAAACAATGGCTCTCGAATGGACTGTCTTAACCTATGGCACGGCGGCTGCAGCGATCGTGATCATCATCCTCTTGACGATGCCTGGACTCGACCCTCTCCGCAAGGGATTGACCGCGGTCACGCGTAAACTCTTGAAACCGTTTCTCCAGATACAATGTTTCTGTCTATTCCTCCTCATGTATATCTTCTGGACGTACGCGACTAGACCCAGCTGCAGCGGCGATTCATGCACCCATTCGGAGAACCTCCGTCACCAGAATTCCCAACGTATCACGCTCCTCATCGCATCGTTTCTCGTTCTCTACTGGATTGTGTACAACGTCTCGGATCCGGCCGTCGTAATCCAGCCCTTTCACCAGCGGTTTCACCAGCGGTTAGATGGGCGGCCAGGCAGGTTGGGTTGGAGCAATCTAGCGGCGCAGGATTACATTTTCTCGTGGGTTGTGTTAAGCCTGTGTGTTTCAGCGTATGCTACTTTTCTATGCTTGTATTATGCTATTTCTTGTATGCATTATGCTATTTCTATAGCTATAAGATTTGCCTAACTATTTTTTTTTTTTTTAATTTTCTTTACTTTATATAATCCTTGTTTTTAATGAATTAGTGATAATCATGTGCCTTGATTCAATCAAAAGCTTTTGGTATTTTTTTCCCCATTGAATATTTCCTTCCCAAAGAGAATCCCAACTTTGATTCTTTTGCAGGATCTGGAATAAATCCTTTGCTTTTACTCATAATTATCTTACATAAAACACTTGTTCCCAGTTGCACAAAAAAAAAAAAAAAAAACTTGCTCGCTAAGAACCGCAACGTTCACCAAACTTTCATCATTTTGATTTACCATGTTGGATTTGAATTCTGAATTGCAGACTTTTGACTTTTGAGAAAGAGGCAAGAAATTCATCATTATATATGATTTCTGAGTCGTGGTCAATGTCAAGTGAATCGTCCAGAGCCTTTTTGTTTGCATGTGCTGCAGCCATCTCTCTCTAGCTTCATGGGTCACTGAAAATGGACGGTGGCGTCCGATCAAAATAATGATTCCCAACAGAGTAAGAAAGCCAAGAACATCATAACTAGAGGCCCATAGGCCATAGTGTAGCTCAATTCTCTTTCTCCTGATTTATGGTATTCAAAAACCGGTTCAAACCAAACATTAAAATTTGTATAGAAATCGAATCAGAAATATATACATCCATCCAGCATTATGAGAAATTGCAAAATACAAAAACTATCAAGAAGAAAAAAATCCACCACTAAGCCTTCAAGCAATTGCCTCTGCATGGTACGATCTAAACCAAACAAAAACATATTTTCTCTCTCTCTCTCTCTCTCTCTCTCTCTCTCTCTCTCTCTCTCAACATTACTCCTAGTTGAATACTTTAGGACATGAAGTACGTGAAAGAAACGCGTTAGCTATGCGCGTAGGGCAATGAGTAATGTTTTAGTGGGACCCGATGTTTTAGTGGGACCCGATGTAATACGATGTAACAGCCTCATATGGGCTCCATATTGTTGGGCCGAATGAACGTTTTGCGTTGTATTTAAGTTCTTTTGGATTTTTTTTTTTGTATAGTAAGATATTATTAACATAATTTTGGATAAAATCCCATATTTTTTCTAAACAAATCCAAACAAATTTCTGGTTTATTTCTGGTTTACGGGTTAGGTGAACTCTATTTTCATTACCTATAATAACACATACATTGAATAAAACAAAGAGTTAAATTGTTTGTGCTGCAAACTTGTAAGGGAACAAAAAACAATAGTGATTAGGCAGAAAATTGGTTTCGTGTGGCTATGCGAAAAATATTTAGTTGTAGTATTGAGAAAACAGAAATTTTAATATTAAAAAAACAAGAATGCATCGAATTAATGGTGAATAATTTTGCATCAATATAGTGGTGAATAATTTTGCATCAAACTAATTTGGTGAGTCTCGAAATTAGAATGTGTGCACCTAAAAAGCTAATGATTGATTACTTAAAATGTAATGCAACAAGAAGAGTCAATCAAATTCTAAAGCAATGGATCATATAAAACAATAAATAACAACACCAGAGGAAACTGCGATGAAATTTCACATTGTTTTTGTCCTTTTCCAATCTAATCATTTTAATCTTGTAGTCTACGCAATCACACAAATCTAAAGCACCTTCTGCGAAATTCACATTGTTTTTGTCCTTTTCCAATCTAATCATTTTTTGTTCCATGCCGTATTATCTAACATATCTCTTTATCCCTTATATTTCATTCAAAATTCAAATGTGATCTTCTTTTGTTCTTTTACTATAGCAATCTAAATTTTTAGACATTTATCTAATAACTAACATAGTTCAATGTCAAATGCTAATTCAAATCATAATGGATTGTTCTTCTTCTTCTTGTGAATATGTATATGTCAACATTTGATATATCATTACTTTTAATATTATAGTGAACTGAATTAGTTTTAATATTATAATGAGTAACTGTAAAAAACAAAAAAGGGTATAAATTAAAAATTCGGATACAATCGTCACAAAAAAACAAACTTTCCTAGATGATTATTTATTCTCCTTTTTTTCGTGTTATATATAGTCTAATATAGAGGTGAGTTAAAGACTAACACACCACACCATATAGTATCAAAGATCAAACATGGCAACTCACCAAGAGAACATTTCCTCCAAATCTTTCAAATGGTTTTCCACAAAAACCCTAAAGCTAAACCTAAGTTTCCAAAACCGACGAGGATCACCAAAATCCAATTCTTCCTCAACCTTAAACTCCCCAAGAAGCAACATCGATGACAACAACAACACAAAGAGTCATCACCACTCGGAGGACGAGCTCCGTCGAGTCTTCAGCCATTTCGACATTGACGGCGACGGTAAGATCTCAGCCTTTGAGCTCAGAGATTACTTCGGATCCGTTGGTGAGTATATATCTAACGAGGCAGCTCAAGAGGCTATAAACGAAGTTGACACCGACGCAGACGGATCTTTAGGGTTTGAAGATTTTCTTGGACTGATGACAAGAAGAGATCTTGACGGTAACGGTGAAGGTGACTGCGGCGGAGAGTTGAAGACGGCGTTTCAGATGTTCGAGGTGGAGAAAGGGTCAGGCTGCATAACGCCAAAGGGTTTGCAAAAGATGCTTGCGAAGTTGGGGGAATCAAGAACGGACGGAGAGTGTGAAGCAATGATAAAGTTTTACGATATTGATGGTAATGGAGTTCTTGATTTTCATGAATTTCGGCAAATGATGACCGTTTAGTTTAATTAATCTATATATTTATTTCATAGTTACCGTGTTATTTGCTCGAAATGTTTATGAAGTGTATGGTTTGTGTGTGTATAAAGCTTTTATGTATCAGTAAATGTATGAATGATAAAATTTTAAGCTTGACGTAAGTTCACGGCTAAGATATACTATATAACTCGACTTATTCTATTTTGGAGAGTTTAGTTATAAGATTTCTTTTTTATCTAATATAAACGAACTTCTCCTGCAAAGACAAACCAGTGAAAGTTGAAGGAGAGAATTTATTCTGCTGGACATTAGCCATGTGTTCTTCACTTTTCCTCTTTTTATTTTATTTTGGTTTATACGAGTTTTTTTTGTTTTTTGTATTAATGTTAAATATGGGGATTTCCGAAATATTTCGGGATTTTTGGTTTATACGAGTTTCGTGTTAATAAATAGTAGTATATGAAAAAAAAGGTACAATAGTCGGATGCTGAAATTTGGCAAACATCCCCAAAAAACAAAATTGGGAAAACTATTTGATTTGAGCTTCGGACGTTAGAAAACAAGTCATACATACATAAACATCATCAGAACATAAAGATGATAATGATGGGCCCGTAAATTAGAAAACCAGGCCCATTAAAAATGGTTTTGTTTATACCTTCTTTTGTTTGTGTGTCTAACGGGAAATCGGATAAGCGATGGAATTTATGAGTCTAATTGGTAACAACATGTGGTATGATTTAATTTGAATAGTGTCATTAGTTGTTTGATATAATATTTACACATCATAATTAGAGGCCCATAGTGTGTAGCTCAATTCTTTCTCCCGATTTATGGTGGTAATACAAAAACCGGTTCAAACCAAACATTAAAATTGGTATAGAAATCGAATCAGAAATATACATCCAGCATTATGAAAAATGGAAAAAAAATACAAAAACATCAAGAAAAATATCGACCACTAAAACCCTTCAAGCAAATGCCTCTCCATGGTACGATCTAACCAAAAAAAAACAAAAAACAACCAAACCGGAAATCAAGATCAGGAAACCAACACATTCCTTAGCTACATTATTATTACTCACTGTACAAATCTAACAAAGATTACTCAGCTTTTGAAGTCGAATCTGCCTGACACAAACCATTATTAGCTTGACGATCTGAGTAAGGTCTAATGAACGATCTTCTCCACCAAACCTCAAAAGCTCTCTGAAGATTCGGACATCCATCTCCTCCGTTCAAGAAACTCCCGAGCCACGACAGCAAAATGCTCTGCTGATCTTCCAGCGGCAATGTCAGTATCGTCCGTCCGATTCCTTCCTCCACAAGCTTACCATCGAACGATCTGCAACCGTGTTGGAGCCAGTTATAGTCGCTGAACAGTGGCTGCAACCACGTGGTCAACAGCAAAAGCCGAGTGTCTTTCGAAGGCAACAACTCTCCTCTCCCGATCCCTATGAAGAGCCGAGATGTTACACGGCTTATGTGGTAACGAGACACTAAAGGAAGCTTCTCGTGTAACAAAGCCAGCTCCTTTTGGTTTGCCCATGTGATTGAGAACTCATCTGCAGCTTGTCTTTCAACTAACACATCGAGCAGCCACGTGAGGTTATCAGCTTCTACAGCTATCTGTTTGGTATCAGTCTCAGGCTTTTCTCCTTCGGAAGCTTGTTTGAACAGAGACAAAACCGAGTCTAAGCAGTTTTGGCAAGAGGTATAGATCGTCTCGTTGAAGTTATCAGCTACATTGTTCCCATTCTGTTCCCTGAGAAGCTTCAAGACGATAGATTTCATCTCGCGGCGGCTTTTCTCCTCTTTGCTTCTCAGAACAAGCTCGATGATACGCGAGAGCGTCTCTTTTGGCGGATCCACAGCACTGGATGCAACTCGTTTGAGAACAGGAGTGATGACACCAACTCCTTCGGTTTTTAATCTGAGGATCGATGAGATCACTTTCTCCTCTTCTTCTTCCCCAACCCATGGCACAGCTTCCAAATAATCCAAACAAGATTGAATACAAGAGCTGAAACCAAGAAGCTCTGCAACCTGAAATACCAAATTGAGTCATATCTATGAACATCAACACCAAATTGATATTGATAAGACGAGAAATCTAACAGAGGGGATTTAGCTGCAAATACCTTGAGGACGCCAAGGACTCTGCTTACGTTCTGTTTCGTTAGCCGTTGCTTCATATCTTTACAATACATAAGCCTAATGGTCTCAACGTAAATCTCAGCATCCTCACAGCTCTCAATCTCAAGACAAGCAAAAACCGCATCTTTCTCAGCGAGTTTCTTAGCAAAGAAACTACTATGATCCACTAAAACCTTCTTGTGAACAATCAGCTTCACGCAGAAGCCTTGCTTCCCTACCAGAATCACTTTAGCATCACTACTTCCTGGTTCACCGAACTCAATCGCTACTTTCCTCGGCAAAGTCTCAACTTTTTGCCTCTGTGGTCTCTCTTGAATCGTCGCCGGAACAGCAATACTGTGATGGGTCTCTGAATTACCCGAATTCGGTTGTTGTTCGTCGGAGGCGATGACGGATCTAATAGTTGTCGACGACGGTTTCTTCTCCTTCTCCTTCTCCTTCTCCTTCTCCGTCGTCGTCGTCTGTTGTCTGGGTTTTGGAAGCGGAGGAGGAGGAGAAGATTGTTTGTGTTTGGTGAGCGCGTTGTGGGATTTAAGAGTCTTTTGAAAAGCTACAGGAGAAGGACAACACCAGAAACCTTCAGGAGTTACAGCTACTGGAACATTCCTAATCTTGGTTTGCCCTTGTTCTACTTTTGCAATCTTGATCTCAGCCATTGTTGAATCAGCAGAGAGAGGAAAGCTTTTAAGCTTTCACACCCATTAACGGAAAGAAAACAACAAGAAAGGACCCAGAAATCTACAATCTAAGATACAGACACAAACAGAGAGGAATTGAGTCAATTGTAGAAACTTCGGTTTAAGGAGAATTTGGGGGAAAACAAGAAAACCCTAGAAATCAGAACTCTGCGAGTCTCTCAAAAATATCTAAAAAGATAGACCAGCGGTGTAGAATGATTTGAAGGTAATTATGGTGTTGAAGAATCAAAGAAACAAGCTTTAACCAAAAATCATATCAAAAAAGAAATTGGAATTTCAAAAGAAGAGTAAAGCCAAACACACAAGAAAGGAAGAGAAAGAGATGCATCAAATGGGTTGTCTCTCCCGATTCCTTTATCTTCACTTTACCTTTGTCTCCTCCTCACTCTCTCACTCTCTCTCATGATTTTGATGATTACATGTATTTGTGGGCCTTGACCTTGAACCACAATATTCTTCTTTCTCTCTCTCTAAACATTACTACTTTATTTTTTCTTCAGTGACCAGACAGACACGCCATCTTCTCTCACATCCTCTACAACATCGTTATTGCTGTTTAATTTTTTTTTAAATGATTAAAAGAGACTAAACAAAATTAAAGGTAAAGTTGTTGTGTGTTTTGTTCATGTGGGGGACAGTCTCTTTCTTTTATTTGATAATCTTGATTCTGGGGTGTCAATGGTAACTGTTGAATCTGGCTGAATGCGGAATCTGATGGAATTTTTTGTGATTTTCAGCTAAATTTAGCGGAATAACTACTAGTATAAATGGTAACTGAGGAATTGAGGAATTGCGGAATTACAGAATTGGAGAAAAAATATATTTAAAAATAATTAAGAAATATGAATTAAGTTAATAAATATGTAATAAAATAAAATTGTTTTAATATATTATTAAGGTATTAAACAACATAAAATACAAAAACAAATTTTTTTTTAAATATTTCTTTCATTTATTTTATATTTAAACAAAAAAATTTTAAAAATTATTTCTATTTTTTTTTATCTAAAACAAACATGATTATATGCTATAATATGATGGATACTTAATAATAACAAACATGATTATTAGCAAAACAATTGAAAATTTAGTTTGGAGAATAATTTAAAACTATCTATATAATAATTAAAAATTAGTATATTGAATAATTAAAAATAATATGAAAATCTAAATTAATTAGTGAAATAGTTATGTAATTTTTGGTAAGATAAATTTTAAAATAATATTTGAAGAGAATTTTATTTACAAAATTATAATATATATTATATTAACTATTAAACAAAAGATTAAAAACAAAAGACAAAACAAAAAGAAATATTGAAAAGATAAAATACTTACTTTAGTGTATTTTAAAACTAATGTCACCATTCCTCAAAAATAGTCAAATTGCTTAATTCAACACTTTTTTTCAACTAGTGTCTATTTATTTTTTCATCCATAATTCAGCTAGATTCCATAAAAATGTTGTTACCATTTAGTGCCAATATAAATGATAACAGAGCAATTGCGGAATTGCTGAAAAATTTATTTTAGAATAATTAAAAAAATATGAATTAAGTTAATAAATATGTGAAAAAGTAAAAATGTTTTAATGTATTATTAAAGTATTAAATAATATAAAAATGCAAGTTATTTTAGAATAATTAAAAAATATGAATTAAGTTAATAAATATGTGAAAAAGTAAAAATGTTTTAATGTATTATTAAAGTATTAAATAATATAAAAATGCAAAAAACAAAATCAAGAACTAAAATAATAAAAACCGAACTATAACCAAACCAAGAATCGAATGGGTATCAAAAATATCTGAAATACAATTATATACCTAAAAATATTAGTTATATTAAAATATACCATAAATGAAATAAAATTACAATTATAAAACCGAATATATTAACATAGATCTAAATAACTAAAATACCGAAAAATCTATAGTTATGTTTGTCAAAATAAATATTTTTAATGCAAAATTTAACCAAATAACTGAAATACACGAAAATTTAAAATTTATTTTGGGTATTTTGCATAAGTTTCGGGTAATTCGAGTATATGAAACCGATCCGAATCCAGGCAAAACCGAACCAAACCCGACCTAAAGAAAAACCTGAATAGGTTTTATACTCTAATACCAAAATACTCAAAACCCAAAAAAAATCGATCCGAATTCCAATTGACCCGAATAATTATGTATTTTTGTCTATACATAGAAATATGATACACACATAAAATTAAAAAATATGTTGTTCTTTGAAATATATTAACATATCAACATTTTTCTATATATTTTGAAAAAATGAAAAAAAATAAAAAAGTCATGACCAAAAAAAAGAAAGTAAAAAGGTCTGTTTGAGGAATTTCCTTTGAATTCCTCGATATACTTCGATATGCTCAATTGGTAACATAAAAAAAAAATTCAGCCACATTTTTCTCAATTTCTCAATTCAGCATTTACCAGTTAGTGCCTTGATGATGCTTACAAAACAAACCATCACTTTCTTGATTAGTCTCTTTTACACATATGGAATGCACATGCCATGATGCATTGAATTGGATTATACTAATTGGTATCAAGGATCATTAATTACTGGAACCTTAGGCATTAGGTAATAAGGCTTCAAAGGCTATGGCTTATATATACCTCATTTTCTTTTTAATCGAAGAATATAAAATATTCCATAATCGATTAGTCGTACAAATATTTATTATTTATTTATTTGGATTGTGAGCTCCATAAATTTAGGGGGTTGGTTGGGTAGTTATATTATTTTGCATAATTTATTCTCATACTATGATTTAGACTTACCTTTATGGTTGAACAAACTACTCGGAGTTCGATATAATTTTAAAAATTTCAAATTAAATGTCATATTTTACTTTACTCAGTGCGATGTCTAATGTATAGCAATAAATATTATAAAATACTGCTGAATTTATTTGTTTATATTACATACGTACACGGTACATCACATATATTGCTAAATTTTATTATATATGCGATCAAATTAGCAATTTTAGGTTAGAAAGCCATTTTCAAATTGTCTTAAGAATGGGACGTTCGAATTGCCCATTCATAGTTATAAAGGCTTGTAGCTAAACTAAATAAATCAGGAAATTAAGTATTATTTTCTGTGTTTATGTCATATTTTATTAGTTGCGAATATACGGAAGTACATGACAAAGAATGATTCGATGGCATTTGCTGGAAGCTAAACCCACGAAAAAACATAAATTAATAAATCTTCTTTCTTTGCAACGGAATTAATAATTTCTCACATGAGCATAATAATAGATGAAGCTCCTCGAAGCTAAGTTATATAAACCGGGAAATGTTGTAACCAGGATCTAAGCTTGATCTTGGATTTTCTTTCTATAATTGACAAGTTATGATCCCTCATTTCAAAGCTTATTATAAAAAAAGGAGATTTGCATAATGTGAATTTTTGTTCTGTTAAGTGAAAGGGGTTGATCATGAACATTTCAAAAATTAGAAAATTGAAGATAGTATCATGATATAATCCGTATTGGGAAATGCAAGAACTCTTATTTTTCTGAATTGAATGCAAGAACTCTTATACTATGATTCTTTGCGTGTTTATAATTCTTGTTCACAACAATGGTGTAAGATTGAAAAACACTATTTCAACAGAACTAAACTTGAACTTGATGAACACCCTCCAAGAATCTCTCCCCATTGATGGTTACACAGCTCTCTACATGTTGCAGAAACTCCATAACCACTGGGTCGGTCCAAGGAGCTCCGCTTGGAGATTCTGCGCCAGCCACCCACCCCAAGTGCCCTCCTCTTGGTGTTACTATCAACATACAGTTTGGGTTTGCCTGACACTTTTAGCTGTTAGATAGACCTAAAAATCATCACTTTTCTATGAATGAAGAGCCTTTGATCATTCGTCTCTTACCTTGATGTCATCGCGAGGGATCCCTCTATCAGGAGCAATCGGGTCATTTGCCGCCTGCATTTTCATTAATCATATAACACATTGACATATGAAGAAACCATATACTAAGTTCTAATCTAATGACTTTCATCACTTCACCTGAATGAAAAGCAAGGGCGTACGGACATGTTTTATAGATTTGGAGCTGCTCGACTTGGAATAGTACTCATCCACTGTTTTGAAACCGAATGAGACTGTTACACGAAAAAAAAAGACAAATGATATTCAAGATTCCATTTCATCTTTTGATCAAAGTATCAAGCAAAAGATATTCCTTGATGTAGAAGAAACTAACCCCGTGTTAAGCCTTCATCGAAATCCCTAACCGTCTCAGCATTTGCAGCCATGGGAATGTTAAACTCACCTCCTATGTCTTCAAAAAGAAGAGAGTGTCTGCAGAGAGATGAAAACTATATGTGTTAATGACTAACTAACCGGCAAGAAGATAAAATGACGAAGAAATTATTTACTTGCTGAATATTCTACGGAGAGATCTCGACAGGGCCTTATCGTAAACATTGTTAAAACCCTTGTGGAAATCTTCATCCGCTATGACCAAATCAAAAGGATTACACAGCGAAACAGCAGCAGAGAGAGGGCAGTTATGAGACTCCTGAAACAGAACAAAGCTCGGTTATAACCATCTACATGGATCTTTATAAAACTCAATGGGGGTTTAAAGCTAAACCTGACCCAAATAGTTGACCAGAATGTTGCCTCCAAGAGACCATCCTGCTGCATACAGATTAGCTTCTGGGAATCTATCTCCAACATGGGCAATCACTTGAGTAATGTCTCCTAAAAACGAAGCCGAGTAGAACTGCATCATCAGTATCATAAATACTTCAGTCTACTAACGAAATTGGGACTAATCACCAATGGCATAGTTACAAAAGAAAGCCACTTTATGAATCTAAAAATGAACAAAGTAAAGAGTAAAAATCAAAACCTGAGGAGTAGTTACAGGACTGTCTCCACATCCTCTGCTATTGAACACCACACAACGCCAGTTTTTACTTCGAGCTCGTAACAACATGTGCCTCACATACGAATCTTGGCTTCCTCCTGTTAAACCAGGCTGCACATTTCAAGTAAAAGACTCAAACTTTTGGTAATCAAAATCGATTTGCGAATTGGAAGGTCAAGGAATTTGAGAGTGTACCAATAGGATGAGAATCGGAGACTCGGGCGGAAGGTAATTGTCGTCGCCGGCGACCCAATCGAGAGCGACGGAGCCGTTGTCTTTCGTGCGGAGGCACTCGCGGCGGAGCCTGACCGAAGGAACAGAGCGGAAGAAAGCCGCGTAGATGGTCTCCACGTGGCGGTTGAATCCGATTAGAGGAAACGCATTGTAGGCTTTGGCGAGTGATTCTTTTAGAGCCGGTAGGAAACGATCGCTTCCTCCTCCGATAACTTCGAGAGAGCTGTGGTAGCTGCGGGGCATTTCGGAGATTTTCGGATTAACGGCGGCGAAAATCGAGAAATGGCGGCGGAGGGTACGAACTGAGGTTAGCGGCGGCGATGAGGCAAAGGCGAGTCTCGCCATTGCTCCACCAAAAGGAACTGTGAGCATTTTAAGCAAAGCAACATTTCTGTGGTCGGGAAATCTAAACAAATTTGCAGTTTAGTCCCTGAATAATTTGTTCAATACAAACATTAACCTTAGTTACAAAGCAACATTTATGTGGTCCATAATAAAAATTGGCTCTGAACTGCAAAAATTGGTCCATAATACAAATGGTCCATACCAGTCAGCCCATTTTTTTGTTTTTGAGCAAAACCAGTCAGCCCATTAAGACTACAATTTTGTATGGTATCTGATTTCGAAAAGGAACTGCAACTGAACGATGTCGTTTCAGCTAACTGTTAGTAACGATATATTAACGACTTATGGGGCAAAAGCGTAATTATGCTAAGCGGGACCATCACGCGGTGTTGACCGAGAAAAGCCAGAGAGGATTGAATTTTACCCAATTGCAAATTGCAGTTTTTTTTTTACATGTCTTCTTCTTTTGAACTGTATGCAACTGCAATTTATTAGCATTGCATCACTTCATCCTCGTGATTGAAGTCTCAATTTGACAATTTCCGTATAGAACTATTAAAAACTGGGTATATACATATCATGATAAAAAGAAGTCAAACTTTCTAAATTACAATTTACACATTGTCTGACCAAATTAACCCTACTCTGCTATGGAACTCAACTCCGCCGTAAACTTCCTCTTCCCTTTACCGCCACCACAGCCTCTTCCGCCGCAACCATTTCTCTTCACTCTCTTAACTCTACACTCACCGCCAGATACTTTTCTCGCTCCATCTTCATCGCCGCAACTCCAACCACCTCCACCGCTTTTCGTAAGCGCAGAGCTCGCTTTAACCGCCAAAGCCGCCATTTGCTCTGCTCTTAATGGATGGTTCAGCCATGTCAACGGCAAAACGAAGTAAAGCTCTCCTGGCCGGAGATCCTCGCTGCCGCCGACGGCTAAAACGGCGTCGTCGAAGTCCATGTCGTCGGAGTTGCAAACAAAACTCGTGGGATTCTTCTGAAGAATCTGCCACACTTTCACGGGGGATGAAAACTCCTGTAACGATCCGTCTGGTAATATCAGCTTCGCCGTCTCTGTTCTCCGAGATTCACTTGAACCGCAAGCTCCCATTTTTTTAGTATCCTTTTGTGTTGTTGACTCGTGAGCTTTGAAATGGTTTGTAGATAGAGAAGATCTTCTTCGTCTGTGTTTTCAAGGAGATGCAAACCTCGTGGGGGGCTTTATATACACAATGAGTTTAAGCGAAAAATGAAGCCTCGTGATTCGGAAACTTCAAGCAACGTTAGATTTTTGTCGTTTAGTGAGCAAAATCGGACAGGACAGCTCACATAATCTTATTGTCTGAACGAATTGACAAACACACCCCTCTTAGATTCGGTGGACGGAAGCGGAAGTGAGTCGTAGTTAAGAGGAAAAGTTTAAGGGTAGTTTCGGGAAAGAAAGAGAAGGAAACGTGGCGAAGAAGGAGAGAAGAAAGGAGTAAAGAGTCCACGTGGCATGGAGACAAAATCAGAGCAAGGAGACAGCCTTAGGTGGCCGGAGGTTTATTATTCGGCGGATGGGGGTGCACGAAGCTCGGCTTAAGGAGCATCACGTGAAGGCAACAGAGACTTAAGCTTATGGGCAGGGCTCAACTGGGTCGGGTCGGGACGGGTCCCATTTTAGATGCATTCGGTTTCGTTGGTCACCTAACTAGAGATTCGGGTCTTTAACTCTATGTACGTGCATCACACATTAATTGTTTTAATTTAATTTCCGTATGAACGTGCATCAATAATGTAATTCAACTCAAATTGTTGTCTGTCTGTCTGTCTATACAGTATTACGGTCCGCAACGCTGCATCGAATTTTCTTGGTGTTGTTATAATTATAACATAAGTACAAATGTTACATTTTTAATATTTTCATTAGGATCATTTGTTGAATAATATCGCTTTCCGTTGAACTTTTTTTTTTAAAATAATTGTTTTGTAAGTCGGATACTTGTGTAAACCAACCACAATGCAAAAATTCATAGGCTTCAATTATATGAAGTTAAAGGTTAAAGCTATGCACCTCTATTATATCCTACCACTTTATACTTTTTATTATATCCCTAAAAGAAATCTAACATTATTGTCTACAATTAGAAAATATAGTCTATTTGTATTATGTTTTTGATATGTTGTCTGGGATTAGGATCAACCACGTATCCGCCGAACTCTATTTTTTTAGTTTGTGCGTATGATAATTGAAAGATAATAAAAGCGATTTTGTCCGATTTCTCCTTTTCTTTACATATGATGATGAGGAAGAACTAGTCCCGATTCATCATAAAAACATTACAATAATCTTTGTTTTGTACTATAATTTATTGGAACAGAATCAGGCTGACCATTAACTATGGCGTTATATCACCATCACGACACGGTGTTTTCTAAAAATCGAAATTGACATATTTTTTCACTACAATTGTGGTTATATAATTAATTGTTGTAAACGTTTTAAATAGTAAAAATATCTCATATTTTTATAGATTTTGATAATTAGTTTAAGACATTTGGTTTGAATTCTTCTGATTATAAAAGTTGATTTACTATTATTTAACCTTTATATCGCCACATAATGTAGAATAATCCCCTAGCATTGTATATGGCATATAAACATTGATTCTGAAATTCAAGTAATATTATCTGGTGAAGTAAACATGTGATATTGGATTAAAAAAAACGATAGCATATAAATCTTCGGAACAACACGAACTTGCAAAATCTCCATCGTCAAGCATACACACGCGTACAAAACCTTACGAGATCTCCTGATACTTGATGAATGAATGGTAAGATTTGCAAAGATTTGAGACTGATTGGATAAACAAAATTAAAATGGAATCAGTATCATTAATATCAGATTTGAATTGAGTGTTTAAGAGGTAATATTCTCTCTGGATTCAAGAATGTTATGTGCTGTCCCACGCCAATAGAATTGGAATTTTGTTTGCTCAAGCAGCCAATATAATTATTTATGTTATTACATGTTTCAATAGTTATTAATTAGAAGGAAATTTTGGACAAAAACACGATAAATCACAATTATTTTCACGTGAAAGAAACACATTAATTAAAGTATTTTTAATTCTACTTGTCATTTGTCAGCCTAGCTATTTTAATTAGAGGGTTTATTCGTGAAACACAAACCTACAGAAACAATCCAACCAATTTAAAAACACAACTCTTCCAGTTCCCATAATCCCATTGATCATCCAAAAGAATCTAGTTGATCCTGAAAACCTGAATTTTTCAGTTTGAGAATATTAAGATTAAACGATTTAATAATATGCTTGTAGTGTTGGTCAAAAAAAAATAAAAAATAATATGCTTGTAGTGTGCAGTGGTTGTGTCTTCGCATATTTGGGTCTCGAGTATTCATTTCTGCAAAACTTATTGGTTTCTTTATCAAAAAAAAGATTAAACGATTTAATCATGAACTTTTTTTTTTCGTTTTAAACGACATGCATCATCTCTACGCATGTCTAAAATCTCAGTTATATGAAACCCTTAATATGCCATATATGGATAACCCTACATATTGCGAAATTATTCATAAGAATTACACAAAAGAAGAAACTATAAAAAGATGGTGACAATTTTTTTAATATTTTTTTTTAGATGTCGACGTGTGTAACTAAGTGATAATGGTTCAAGGTCACGACTCACGAACATTCAACATTAACATTGGAACTCCTTCACAAACTCCTTTCAAGAAACGAACTTTAGTGCTAGTAATTGAAAATAATGAAAAATCCTATAAAGTCTTCTTCATTCAGCATCGGGGGGTTTAAAAACTCTGATCCTCTCAGAACATCGCTTCTCGAGGTCCCCGACAAGGTCAATGTAGTCACACTCACGTAAATCGAGGTGTTCCAGGTGAGGACAAGCGTCAAGAATGGCTTCCAAGCTAGTGTTGGTCATACTATAGTTCCCATAAAGCTCGAGGTGGCGCAGTCCGGGCATGCTTTCTGCGATTGCTATGGCGAACTTATCATCATCATAGGTGATGATGGGAGAGTTTAGCTTGAATGTCTTCAGATTCGGAAGAGACTTGCCTAGAACTTTCAGAATTTCTTCGTCAAACCCGCCGTGTGAAATGTCGAGTTCTTCAAGCAATGCAAGTTTCGCAGCGGCTTGGACTAATGTGTCGGGTGATATTAGATGGCACGTTGGAAGTCTAAGGATTTTCAGCCTACTTGAACTGCAAAAAAAAAAAATATGTGTGTATAAGTCTAAAAAATACTAAGATAATGACCAGGAGCGATACAAAAGATGCAAAAGATCTTTTTTAATTGCACACTAAGAACCAGAAGCCAAACATCAATCAATCAAGCAGTACAAAATGGAATCTGGAAAGAGCAATGGATATAATGATGAAGACATAGATTGATCAAACCCGCATAAAACAGTATAAGAAAACAAAACGTGGTGTGATCTCGAGCAAGACTGAGAGCAAAGGAATAATGATGAAGACAAGATTGATCAAACCGGCATAAGAGCATAAAACCGAATAACATTAACAAAACTTGATGTCATCGACCAAGACTCTTCTTCATCATTAGATCCCACTCTCTATGTATTTGCTTCAATATGATGTAACGAAAAGCCAAAAAAATAGGCAGTCCTAAACTGCCAATTGATAAATGTTATCTTGTGTTGTATGTTCTTGATGATTTGACTAGGACCAGGCAAAGCAAACAAATGACGGTCACAGCACTAGAGAAAATAAACTTTGCCTTTGTTCAAAATGGGACAATGTAGAAGAAACAAATCATTCATTCAACCCCATTAAGAACAACACATAAGTTCACAAAACAAATTGACTTATAGCTTTCAATGCGTAGATATCCCAAAGCAACACAGCAATGTCCAACACAGCAATATCCTCCAGTACAAGGATCGAGACCCTAAACTAGGAATTATTGTTCATATCTAAACCCTAGAATCCGAAGAAAATTGGCATGATTCCTGAGTCACAGGGAGAGAGACGGTACCTATCGGCGATTTGATTGAGGAGAGAATCAGTGCAGAAGAGACGAATGTCGATCTCAACCAACCCGCCCTGGCTACGATCAACGGCGTTACGACACATGGCCCTGTGACGAAGAATGCTGTCATAGTCGTCGAAATCCATCCTCTCGTCGTGCATCACAATCTTCTGCCACATCGAAGGGTCTTTACAGGCGCGATACCACGCTGTGCACACGTTCTGAGCGTTTTCCAGTATCTCAACCGCGCCAAGCCGGACCAGGATCAACGACGTTAATTCCGGCGGAAGCCCCGCCCAGTTTACATATCCTCGTCCGCCTTCCATCACCGGAGGCAAAGACGGCCAAGGAGACACCGATGAATATGGCTCCAGCCAAGAGGAACAAGAGTGTTAGCAAGTGAAAGAAGGGTGAAGTAGTCATTTAGTTCGAGCCACAACGTTTTATAAGCCCATTAATTATAATCTATTGGGCCCTGGCTTATATAATTCGATAATTAACCTTGTAATTTATGGGCTTTATATGTTAACATACAATAGTAATTTATGCTTCGAATTGAAAGGAATCGGTGGTGTTGAGTGAGTTCGAATGTGGTGTTGAGTGAGTTCGAATGTGGTGTTGAGTGAGTTCGAATGAATATTATTTTTATTTAATGGGATAAGATATATTTTTATTACATTTAAATGGTAATATTTTTTATAAAATTCACTGGAATAAGTCATTCCATATCATTTTATCCCTCAGATTACACATTCAGTTGCAAATCTCATGTCGTAATTGGATTTCAAGTGAACCTGATATAAATAAATGGGATATTATAAAACCAATTCCTTTTTTTTTTTTGTAAATAAATGGGTTTTTTTCTTTAAGAAAGAATTACTAAGAGATTACACGATCTAAACATGATTTTTTAAGAAAAACAATTTCATATTTCATAAGAAAAATATTATTTGTCGACAAAAAAAAAAGAAAAAAAAATATCATCTATTAAACCGGAAGGGAACCAAAAAAAAGTCCAACATGATGCATGTCTAAATCTCAATTATATGAAACCTCTTAAAACCCTAATAAACGATATAAGAAAATCCGTTTAGGAATGTAAATCCTAGTAGAATGGAGATCTATATGCAATACCTTTCCTCCTATGTTTTTTCTTCACGACAGGCTCAACAACCTCCAAAGCGACATCTTCTGATGAATTATTCTCCATAAGCTCATCCAGTTGTGATCCAAGAGCGTTCCTAAACTGTCATATTTACAATTATTTAGTCTATGTTTGATTTACAAAACCAAAAAAAAAAAAAAATGTACCTTGCATTCTACGGAACAGAACAAGGAAGAAGCATTAACAAGATCCGATTCACAGACTTTGCATCTTGGAGAAACACTATTGTTTCTACAACGATGATTATCATCACCCCCACGTCTCTGATTAAAATAAACGATTGTATCGCCGTTTATTATAAATGTCTGTATTCCCGACGTGTCCATATATTTTGATATCGTCTCCTTCTTTACTCCTGACTGATTCGAACATCTATATGCCTGCAATTTCCAAAACCCAAATATACATAATTAAAGCTTGTTTTCACGTCAAAAGGGACCGCACCCAAGTTTATTGTTTACATCAACGAATGTGGGAACCTATAATAAGAAATTAAACAAGTTCTTTTTAACAAGTAATAACTAGCGAAAAAGATTGTTTACTTTCATCGTAAGGTGGTCTTTGTGCTCGTTTTTTTCTAAGCAGCTAAGGCAGAAAGGAGGACTCGCACAGTCGCAACAGAAGACACTTCGCAGTTTTGTCTTGTGCTGATCGCAGGCTTCGCAGCATTTATGGAATTGTCTCGATTTCACCATCTGAATTAGCCATGGAAACCTTCTGATGCAGCTCTGAACTTAGAGAGTTTCTTTCATACTTTTCCCCATTAAATTAGGGTTTTCTTCTTAAGCAAATTTTGCTTTAGTTGCGATTAGTTATATTTTGGGATCGTCTGTCTTTTGGTTTTACACTTTTATAGAGTCAAGAGAGGATTATGATTTGTACTTCTTTTACTTGTAAATCGAAACAAATTTTTCCTTTTTTAAATAAAAATGGAAAACTTACGTTTTTTGTCAGCAGAGCTTCTTAAGCTTCACAATTCGTGTTCAATAATCAGAAAATGGTCGGATTATTGGGCCTATTAATGTGAGGAAAAACCTCGGCCCATCTCAAAGCAAGATCTTAAACCTAACCCAATGCAATTCTTGGAATCTCTTATTTAACAAGACAACCAAAACCAATTTTGTTTGTAAATTGTGTTTATAATATTATATATAAACTGGTAAAAATTTATTTCACATTAATACATGAAAGGGACATGTTCTAGTGTGAATAAAATGTACATTCATGTCCTATGGGTTATTACTTAATGATTCCTATCTGAATATATAAATAAGCCCTGTCAATGGGATAACGAAGGTAAACTCCAAAGATTGAAAAGAGCTGAAGCAAGTAAGAGAAACCAACACAAGAAGGCCAATGTAGCAGAGACTTGGTACTGGCTACAGAGGTTATCTCCGCAGATAGGTGCACCGATAGAGGAAAGCAGCTCCGTTGCACTGGCTACAGCACAAGCCCCACCCAGAGAGAGAAACGACAGTATCTGAAAAAAAAATACACAGAGAGACCAAATGAGATTTAACGATAAGAAGAATCTGTTTTAAGGGGGAAGAGGTCAAGAAGCTCTTACGAAATCACCGGCGACAACCATGGATAGAACTCTTGCTTCGTGAGGGAGTTGTTTCAGCAAGACAGAGTACGTGTCGGTCAGCGCGAGTGAGAAGCTCCATGGTGTTACAAAAGCCATCACAGTCGTCAAATAGCTTTTAAAGAAGAGAGATCAAAGACAGATTAGAATCAATTCTTCCTTATGAATGAATAATCAAATTCAAAGGCGAGCCAATAAGAAATCGTGAAACCGAACCTAATCCTCATTGTGGGTTTTTGATTAAACCAAAACATCAATTTGATCAAAACCCACAAACAGAGACCAAACCCTTATCCTCAAATGTTTCGATCAAAGTTCAGAATTTTCAACGAATAACGAGAAACCCTTTTTCCGAATTTCTCTCCTTTTGGCTTTTTTCAGATTCGTCGATTCCAACTCCGAATTCGATTACCTACCGGAGAAATTAACAGAACCCAGAAAAGCCGCAGGGGCGCAATACTCAAAAATCGAACAAGGGAGATTTTGGGGGAAATCAGTGGGAAATTACCAGAAGGTAGTGAAGTCGTAGAAATCGTAATCCATGCACATGAAGATGAGGGAAGCGGAAGAGAAAATGATTTGGCCGAAACGGAGAGCGAAACTGGCGCTGGTGCCGAACGATCCCGGCACATGCTCCATTTGATTCTCCCACGCCTACTGTGTTTCCTCTTCATCATCCGAAAGAAGAAGATGAAGCAAAACAATTCAACTCATTTTTTTTTTGTTTCTGGGGAATTCAAAGGAGAAGAAAAGCAAAAAAGAAGAAGAGGAAGAGCAGCTGGGCCAAGCTTCATACCTGTGACGCCAATTGGACTTTGTTTTCCTCTCTTTATTCTCTTTTGCTTTTGCTGTTTACGAATTAAATTACTTCTTCGTAAACTAAACGTTATGGAATTAGATAGGGGGTTTTTTAGAAAAAAAAATGAAATATTGGTTTGTTTTATTTCTGTTTTTTTTTTTAAATGAGGAAATAAATTGCAAGTGAAAAGGAAATAAGGAATGAAGGATAGAGTTGATTATGTTACCAAATTATAAGGACAACAATAATGTGCATATAAGATGTTATTTAAAAATTAGATTATGTTAATTAACCGGACCTAGGTTTTATCATATTTGTGTATTTTTAAAACATAATATTTTGATGGATGTGATTATTTTTCAAAAAAAATATATGTCTTCCCCATTATAATACAAAAAAATACAATTATTATCAAGCAACAGATGGAAACAAACTGGTTTAGTTGTGTTGATTCCGATTTCTGATTATATAATTGGTACTTGTGTCATATGACCCATATTTTGAATTTGTTGTGGGACTGTATTTCTAGTAATGCTAAATTTGAAACTTTCCATTTTCAAATACTTTCTTATAAAATATATTTACCAGAATTGACACCCCTATGGCTGCTTTATGCGCTGGTTGAACCACACAATCAAAAAAAACTTGTAAGTCAACTTCGTATTAATTATAAGAAGAAAAAGCAAAATATATATACTATACAACTCATCTATAATTCTGAAACATACCATCACACCAAACTCTAATTCACCTAATCATATTTATATGAATAAAGGAAAAAAGAAACTGGACACAACACATTTTCGTCCGCTCCAATCCATGTTCCATTTGTTACGGTTCATTAAACTCGCGTGTAACTAGAAAAATTTATTAACTAAAACTTAATTTCTCAAATTATTTACTGATATATAGATATATACTATTTATTTATCGAGCATTTTCATTAACATAAAGAAGAGGTTTCAATACAATTTGACAAGAGTTTTGAATTAGAAACATCACTCAAGCTGACCATACCAAACTCCTTGGATCTTCACATCCTTTGGTACCTTAGCACCCAAGTCAGTATCCGACGGCTGAAGACTCTCGAACACTCCGATCACTTCTCCTGTCTCCGGTTTGCTCTTTGTGATCTTCAACGTGATCTCTCCGACAGAAGCCGCCGTGTTCTTGACGTTTTCCTTCGACAGCTCTTCCTCGTCTCCTCTGCCTCCGGCAGGCAAAGCCACTGCATTATCGTACCCAGTGGATCCACCACGGCCCTTAGGGTCCAAAAAGGACGAGCCACGGTACGAAGGAACTAAGAATTTGCCACTGAAGCTGTCCGGTTTACCCGAAGCCTCAAGCTGCTTAACCGTGAAGAGGAACGGCACACGTTCTCCTCCCGGAAGCTGGACTGTGACTGCTGCGTAATCGATCCCATCTTCTTCCTTGAACTTCACGCTTCCATCTGAACTAACCTGCTAAATGAACAATTCAATTTGACTTGTCTGTTTCTTGAGGTGGAAGAAACACCTAGAAACTGAGATTGGATTAAGTGTTTGAAGACGAACCTCGAAAGGTCCTTCGATCTCGTCGAGTGTGTAAGTGAGACGGGTCATGAGCTTGGTGTTTTGGAAATCCGGGGGCGCGTTCTTGCTGACGCTATCTGCCTTGACGGTGAAGGAAGTAGGCTCGAAGCAGAATTTCTTGCCAGTGTACTTACCAGGCTTGAATGAGAATGTCTCAGAGCCACCGTCGATAGTTGGACACTGGTTCGCCGTGCCGGTCCCCTTAACCTCCATGTAGGTCTTGCTCTGTATCTCGTCGTACGTTAGCCTCTTTGGTGCTCCTTCCGCACCTGCCCCCTTCATTTCCCCAAATACATATGGATTTGTCTATGTTCCATGAACTTGCACACGTCTTTTAATATAATATTGCAGATTCCATTTTATTTCAAATGTGCAATTCCTAATAAAATCCACTAAATTGCACCACGAATATGATTTTTGGATTATATCAACGACTTCCTAACTTCGTTCTTCAATAAACGCAAAGGCCTATAAGTTTTTGATAAGTTCGTGTGTTTAACAAGAATATGAAGTAATACCGAAACGACGAGAGCAGAAGTGGCGAGAGCGAAACCGGCGATTTTGGCGGCATCAGAGCATTTTCCGGCGAAGTCTTTGAAGTCAGAGTGGA
Organism: Alliaria petiolata; assembly: GCA_020283515.1. Classification (NCBI taxonomy): domain Eukaryota; kingdom Viridiplantae; phylum Streptophyta; class Magnoliopsida; order Brassicales; family Brassicaceae; genus Alliaria; species Alliaria petiolata. Next base: position 112,824,205 of record JAHZTW010000002.1, on the reverse strand, counting down.
GGGAGCAAGTGAGTCTAGCAGGTGAAGAGTCCAGGCCGAAGGACTTGCCCACGGTTTGGTTTGATCGGAGATGAACGTTGCGAGAAGGAGAAGCGGCGATTTTCGCCGGCTGAAGAAAAGTTGCGGCGGCTTGGAGAGAGGTTGCCATGACGACAAGTCTCAGATGTTTGAGTGAGTTTGAGTGATGATGATTCGAAGCTGAGAAGTAATAAATCGGAGGAGAGAGATTCTTCGCTATAAGATAAGGTCGGATAAGTTCGAATTTTCTCATTGGATTGTTTCAGAAGTATATGGATGTTTGGTCGCCACGTGTCGAACGCTGATGTGGAAATATAGATACTGTCTCAATCTAAAATACTGACGTGGAGGTATAAACGAAAATCATTATTTTTCTCTGGAAGCTGTTCGAACCTACGCCCTATTTCGAATCTTTTAGTCAACAGCCTATATAACTCATTTTGTTAAAATAATTTGTTACTTTCTTCTTTTGGGCTCGAATTCAACTTGTCATTAATCCGAATTGTGTCATACAATACAACCAAGGCTTTTCAGCCTCTAAATCATAACGATACTTACAACAATTTATTATTCTCGAATTTACTATTCGTTTTTTTGAAAAGTCGAAAGTTCTAATCAAAGCTTATTACCACGAATTCATTGTTCCCAAAAGTCAACTTGTTATTAACCCGAATATAACAACGAAGACTTTTCAGCCTACATCATTAATGTTAATTATATTTACATTAGGTATATCATCTTTCTTAATTCTCGAAAATACTATATTCTGATAAAGCTACGAATACCAACATCAAACAGTAACATCCGATAATTTATTTAACTATTTTCCAATAAAATTGAAAGATTCGTAAGAAATTTAAGTTGTGGGTTACCAAAATAAACAGTCCTTTTGGCCAAGTTGAATTGACAAAATATGCAATTCAGTTGCTTTAGATTCAGAATGTAAAGAACCAAACCCATGTATGATGTTCTACCAGCCAACTGATTCAGTTTTTTAAGACAAAAACGATTGTAATTATGGAATCCTAATTGGATTATTTAATAAAACAGAAAACTAAGAAACAAAAAGGCACTCAGAATGAGTAGGAGGTATTGATTCGTCATGAATCAGATGACAATAAACAATCCTCATCGTGCCTTTTCTTTTTCGTATTCTAATTCTGTAAAAAGATCACAAATTCAAAAACTTATAGAACGTTTAGCAGAAATTCCGATAGATTGAAAAAAAAGCAAAAAAAGGATTCCTCTCAGACAAATGCCTCGTTTGTCCCCATGATTTAAAGAATGGATTGATCGGACTCGTCATCTATGGTTGTTCATCACTGAGAAACCCTTTCCAACACTCGTAAATCCAAGAAAAGTAAAACAGAAGCGAAGATCAAATCGAACGAAAGAACGAACGAGATATTAGATTGCAGACAGAAGCAACTCAATGACAAGAAAAAGAGGAAAAAAAAACTAATCAGCTAGAATAAAACAAGCTATAAAATAGACATCTAAACTAAGCAGAGCCTGTTATTCAACTTAGGGTTGAACTCGGAGATCGGAGAAGACTTGTGATTATAATCGGCGGAGAGTGGAGTATTTATACAGAAGCCGAGCTAGTCTAGGGTTTTTGGACGTTCCCTAACATATAAACGACATGAAGTCTGGTTATTCAATTTGAAACGGCGTGTAGTTCTCCTCGAATCCAAAACGCCACTCATTCGCCATGTGGAAGTCATAATTATCTCTTTACCATTAATTTAACGACATGAAAGCTAGTCGTTTAGTCTGAAACAGCGTGTATTATCCTTTTAACTTACCAAAACGACAAACATTCCACGGCTGCATATACGAAACGGCATCCATAAAGCAATTTACACAGAAACAAATTTCATCAGAACTTTATAAGTTCTTCTTACAATAGACAAAGTGACAAACCAATAGTTGAAAAAATGGGATGAGATTCTTTTTTTTTATATGGAACATTGATTGAGCTTGAGGCGGCAGTAGTAGTATATGGGTATGTAACACAACCAGAGGAAAGAAACCCCAAAGATTTCCGATTTTCTTTCCCGATGATGTTTCACGAAGTTTATTGGAGCAGCCGAGCAAGAACACAACTTGGTGATGGAAGAGGAATGTGGATTTTAGTATGAGACACGAATGATGAGAGCCCAAACCGGGTAAACCAAAAGAAGGATGATCCCTATAGTGTTTGATACTCCACGGGGCTGCGTGAATGAGTTCCTGAACCCACCCGATACTCGGATATGTTCTTGGAGAAGGTAACATCCTATGAAAAGGCTGATGACAGAGCCGATCCAGGTCCCGCGTATATGGTGAACAAGGAAGTGTGGAGAAACTACGAGCAGAAGGATTAGAGAGCCAGGCATCTCAAGCCAATCTGCCAATTTTGAGTACCACAACAAACAAACAAACAAACAAAAAAGTGTGAGACTTTAGTTTCAGATATTAGCAATAAACACCATACAGTGAGAGTGACTTGAATGCAAATGAAGAATGCGCAGGAAGAGGAAGCAAGAGACACGAGATCTCATCACCTGGGAAATGCTTTGGGAAGAAGAGTCTGAGCACAACTGCAACGAAAGCTATCCATTTCCCAACGTCTCCACTGATAAACAGAAATGGAAAGTTCCATTTAAAAGACTTTGTTGTAAGAGAGAAAGATTTATCTTGACAAGAAAAAGAAAAAGATTGTTTACCTGAGGAAGTTAAAAATCACACCAGGAAGGGTGAGGAAGATGTATGGTATAAGGAGTGATGTAAGCATCCTGGTTCTCCAATTGGTACGATCCAGTATTAACAAGTAACTGCACCGTATAAGTAAAATTTGCAGCAGAAGTTAGAAGCAAATCCCTTTTCTTCTTCGTGATCAAATTTTTGTAGTTTAAACCAACCAGAGAGATGCACGAAAATCGAAGAGAAGATAATAATAGAGTTTGAAACAGTCGGATTACTGCAAATAGAAACTAAACCCTCTCTCAATCGCTTTTTCTTAATCTGTGCAGTGGGACATAAACAGTATGATTGAATTTTCTTGGGATTACTGTATCAACGCCGCGAAAAAACGTTAATCATATCAAAATCTCGATATCAGAGCAACAAGCCGTGGATAGAGATCAATCAGATTCACTTGCATATACCTTCTAATCAACAATCTCGATATCGAATTTCTCAATTTCAATTGACCCGACATAAACGACACCCAAAGTACTCCCACAAGCAATAAATCAAATCGTTCGTTTGAGCAAGCGAACAAAAATCGACGACGAGCAAAAATCAGAGATGGCGAGTTTGTATTCACAAAATTGAAAAACTCACATGGCAGCGAAAGAAGCGATCCATTTGACGAAAGAAAGACCAAAGCCTAATCCGCCGAGCTTCGAAACATCGCTAAGGAGTTTTTTCGCAGCGATCTTGAGCTCCTCCACGTCGGAATTGACCAGAGCAACCGTGTCGACGTCGGTCTTCATCGCCAGATAATCCACACGCCCCATTATTTTTCTTCTTCTTCTTCTTCCCTCAGCCGAATCAAACGATAATCGATCTTCGTTTTCAGAAGACTAATAATTTTGAGGTTTTTTTAATTTATTTTATTTCTCTTTGAAAAAAAAAATATTCCTCCAGCTGGGTTCAGCCTATTCAGATTGTCTTCTCACGCTACTCTGCTCCTCTTTCCAAATTGCTTTTTGTTCTTTTCTCCCTCGATCGGTTCCCTGGTTTACCGCTGCTGACCAATTGTGCTAAGTGACGTGTCCTTCTCTGATTGAATAATATACTAGGGAGAAAGGTTAAACCGCCACGTTTCTGAATTATCTTCCGGTTGACCTATTCCTTTGGTTTGCGCGTTTTTTTTTTTTTTTTTTTCGGTTGGGTATCCTCAATTATTTTAGAGAGAAGTGGAAACAAATAATAGAATGATTTGACAAATGATGTGTTCACTCCATATGATTACTAAATGGATAGGTTCACTCCATATGTCAACCAGCCAAAATTTATTCTATTTTCTTAAATGCTTCCATTTTTTGTTTTAAATAAATTATATGAAAAAAAAAATTACAATTTAAGAAGTACAAGATGTTCTGGTTTATGTTTGTGTATATACTATTACCGTCGACATCTTCGATCGACCATCGTTGCCTCATGCGAATCACATACCTGTATCTTGAACTTGCATCCGAATTTCTTGCTGAATGACCATTTTCCTGGACGATCGTTGGCCTCCGACGAACTTTCCTTGTCGATCTTCGCGATCGCTTTCTTCAAGCTCAAGCATTCTCTCTCTAACTGGTACACACGCGTCCTCATCGTACCCATATCCAAGCGAAGCACCTGATTCTCCCTCACCGTTTTCTCCCATATCCCAAAGTCCACCTGTCCTTCTCCCGCCGTTTCACCACCGTCTTCCTCCGTCACTGCCGTTAGCATTAACGTCCCTGCGATTGCTTGCCGGAGCTGTAATTGTTCGAAGAACAGGACTTGCACGACGGCTCGTAGCGGCAGACGCTCGTTTTGCGCGGCGTGTGTGCACCCTTCGAGCGTTAGTTTCTGACAGTCCATCACGCTACATACCTTCTCCTTCTCTGCCTCCAGTATCCATGGATGCGCCTATTATTAACAAAAACCAATAACTTAACGTCAGGTGCTGTGGTGTAGTGGTTATCACGTTTGCCTTACACGCAAAAGGTCTCCAGTTCGATCCTGGGCAGCACCATCTATAATTTAAAACTTTTTTTAGTTATCTATATATACATCATCACCTTGAGATATATGTCGATGGCTCTGTAGAGTCCGTCATCGTATAGCCGTGCTTCATCAGGGAGCGAAACCGCCAAATTGTAGAAATTTTCCGGTTTGAGATTAGCGTCCGATGCGATTTCACCGAGAACTCCGTCGATGAGTCTCCCAACCACCGTCAGCGACGAAGATACGGCGGCGATTTCGAGGAAATGGCCTAGGAGTCTCTCCACCAGATCAATATCGTATAACGTTTCGTTGAGATACGAGTAGCTTGGGATGAGCAGATCGTCGAGCGTGGCTTTCTCCAGCTGCGATCCGATTTTTCTCTCCAGCAACGTCCGGCATTTCTCGGAGGTGTTGAGGATGATGGCGGATCGTAATAAGCCGAAGAGAGATCTCGTCGTCGCGGTTACGACGGAGGAGTGATCTAATGGGAGATCTGAGATTATCGTCTCCAACAATTCTCTTTGATGGTTCTCGGAGGCTATGGTTGAGGAAGATGATGACCGCGACGAAATTCCGGGAATGTGCTTCTTCGCGTAGCGGATTAGAGATCTCTCTACGATATCGGGGCTTAGATCTCCTGATTTCATGGCTGCGATCACACGTTTGAAGATCGGGAAGCTCAGATCCGTAAGATCTTCCAACCACAGCTCCAATTTCGAATCCTTGCTCTGTTTCATCCGTTTTGTATCGGCTGATTTCGTTGCGTCTCCGTTATTTATCGGCCAACCGAACAACGACGGATCGGCTGATGAAGCTCCGGAGATGATTGACTCTATGCACTGTTTTGTTATACCGATGGATTCGGCTACAGGAGAGACTGATTCGCACGCCTTCAACGCCTTGATGGATTCTCGTATGTTATTGAAGACGAAGTGTGAGAGAAACCTCTCCGTCATTGAGATTAGGTTATCTGGTGAGTACTCTTCTGTCATTTCCAGGTCCTCGGCGGCGCACCGGAGTGGAACAGCTGTGGAAGCAGAGAGATCGACTTTGACGCCGTAGCATATCTTTACCACCATCTCGAAAATCTCCGAACCTCCTGGAAAATTCTCGAGCCTGATGTGAAGATGATAATCGTTTTTCTCTTCTGCTTCCTCTTGTTCGTTGGGTTTCCTCTTTTTGTCACTCTCTTCTAGTCTCTGCTTGTGCTCTGTAATCAGCTGGTGGAGTTTTCTGCTCTTGGACATCAGAGGAAACTGAAGGAACACAAAAATCTCAGTTTAGTTTTTTAAAAAAAACTCTGAAAATCAGAGCAGATGATGAATCTCAACTCTCAAGACGAATTATTGAAGACCTTATGAAGATGAAATGTCATATCATCGACTTCGATTTCGATGTCACTGGGTAAGCCCGTGGTACAAAACCTGCATCAAAAATAAGACGGAACGAATTTTCAGAATGAACAAAGAACATATTTTTTGACTATTGAAATGATGTGTTTTGTCTTCTTTACCATGCTTGCCTCTTGGAGCTCGGTTTCTCTGCTGCCATTGGAGTGTAATTGTCCCTTGCTTTGATACCAGAAGTTCCGAGAAATCACAAAAAGAAGCAAGATCTCTAGTTGGAAGTGGAAGCAATAAGAATCTAAAAACATGGACAGGTTTATATTCGGGTTTGGGAAAAGTTGAACGAGTTTTTGATCAATTTGCTTCAACCCTTTTTCTTCATAATAAATATTTCTGTCTTTTGCTTTTTAATTTATATAAAGAATTGATTGTTTAATACTTGGATGCAGAACAGCCAGAATTTCAAGAAATTGGGCATTGCAAGGAGGCAAAGTCACACTCATTAGTTAATCATATTTCTTAAAAATTCCCACCAGTTTTTGCTTTCAGTAGTTCATTTTTCTAACTTCTGTTTGTGAATGCAAATGATTCCAACTGAATAGTCTAAAAATTTAAGTTAGAATATAAGAATACTAAAAAAATTCTTCAACCAATTATGTTTTTAATGCGGAAGCAAAAAGATACAGTGGGTCAATATTTATTGTTTTTGTTTGTATAATGATGATCTCAATTCTCAAAAATGCTCTCAATCATGCTTTGAAAGTTTGTTGGTACGCAAACATATTATTCAAGATATATGAATGTTATCATATCAAAGCATGCTTAATAGACAATTTATTCTTCCTTCTATCAAATACTTTTCTGAGTTTTCTCTATGCATTAAAAATTTCAGTCACTTGCTAAGTGAAATTTCATTTGTTGTTATTGATTGAAGAACTAACAAATGCTGTGCTCATACCCTAGACGACAAACAATTAGTTAAATCAACTAACTCGTTGATTAAATTAGCAAGACATTGTCAGAGAAACAAACGGTCAACTGAATGTTTACCCCCAACAACTAAAGTAGCCTCCATAACAGTATAAAACAAAAACCTACAAGACCAGGACAGGATATGTGAGTGATTAATGCAGACAGGACAAGCACAGACTGAGATTTATGTCAGAGATCAAAAATCTATGGTTGTAAGAGTTTGTCTTCCACAACTAAACCAAAGAGTTTGTTGGCACACTATAAAGATTTTGGTCCATTGTTCACCACACTATTATTGGCTTTGATTGGGTTTTTAATTGCAGAATTCTGGCAATTTTCCTTTAAATTACTATGGATTAGATACATATATCACGTACAAATTACAAGTAAACGACATATAACTAAACAAGTATGCGTTTAACAAACAAAAAAAAAAACTATACAAGTATGCGTAACAGTCCTGTTATCGCAGCTTCTTTTCTAGTTGTTCTGGTAACTTCAAGCTGCGGTTACCATGAAAAAAAGGTTTGTATCATTATCAAGCAGTATACAACATTCGAGCATCGCAAAATGTGTATTGTGTGACATTAATTAGCAATACAAAAAGAGATAAGAGCGGTCTCTTAGGCATATAATATTACATTTGTACAAGAGAGCAGAAATAAATGCTCTGATTATATCTCATTGGAGAAGATACACTCATCCACGAGCTGACGGAGATTAGGATTCTCCAATGCAGCTATCACTCTTTCTTTATCATTCAGCTGTTTATTCACTGCAACAAAAAAATGACCCTAAGGTATCAAAGTTCAGAGCAAAAGACATCAACTTTCTGACGAATACAAAGATAGAAAACCAGATTTTGGGGTGGTGTTAGATTCAAAGCTGAAATATAGGAGCATATATTATAATTTCCTAATATCATTTATTTTAATTTTTACTGCAAGCTCTGCACTTGTTAAGCTTTATAGAAAGCATATGACTTAAGCAGCTTGAACCATGTCGGTCTAGTCGATAATTCATAATTCTATGACCTCCTCACCTGAATCTTCATCGGCGTGAGAACCAGGAGAGACTCTGATATCAACCTGAATATGAGTAAAACGAAACAGAAACAATCAAACATATATAACAAGTAAGCTTTGAAAGAGTTTGTTTTAATCAGAAAAGAGTAAAAGGTTTTTTTGAAAAGCATAGATGACCTTATAATGAAGTGGCAAACATTCTTTAAGCTTAACTCTCAAAGACAGACCAATTACATTTGCCATACTACAATGCTGGATCGTCGGTGTAAACGTTATCCTGAGTTTATCACACAGCCAAAAACCCAATTTTTTTGTTAAAAGCTCTCAGTCACAATTGTTTAAGATCATATAAGTAACACACGAAAAGGCCTTAACATTTGGATCCAATTTCAATGACAAATCCATTTTTAAAAAAGGAATCTTTCTTCTGATAATCTACTCGTACTACACCGTCAGATAACAAGAAACTGATTGAACAATAAAACAACCAAGGATGAAGTTTATATAACTCACAGGATGCGATCGAGCTTGTCATCGACAGTGATGGAATCTTCTGACAGAACACTTAGCTGCTCCAAGGAATAAGGGTGTTCTGGATCTCTGATATCTCTTACATACTTTGTCCATTTTCGTCAAAGAATTCAAAATATAACATAAAACTCCAAAAAAGAGCTAAAATCCAGAATAGCTATCAGAAACAAAAACCAAGAATTGAATTGATCTAACCAGACTCAAATGGAAGAAAGGATATCATAGATTTCGAGAGGATCAACGCCATCATCTCTATTTTGATCTTGTGTACGAACGATCCGTTCCTTCTTAGCCTGAACAACTGGATTCGCGTTTAGCAGTCCCAGAGTCATTTCTTCTTTCGTTCTCTCTTTCCTCAAGACTTCGTTCTCGGTACGGACAACCTAATTGATTGATTAAATTAGTGCTCTGCTTACAAAGGTCATGGGTTCGAATCCCCACTAATGGATTAGAGGACATATAAAAAATGTTTTCTCGTTCGCTCAACGATCTTATTGGATCACAAAAAGTCTTTTTCTTTACAGTATCACAAGTACCATTTCCATTGTTAAAGTAACACAAAAGAAGAATCTTTTTTAAGCCTCCGAATTGGATGAAACAGATTCATTTATCAATAACATTTGACAAAACATTTTTCTGGGTATGATCTTTCGGTGCAAAACGGTAAACTAAAACTCCGATTCGAGAACCCTCTTGAGGATCATCACAGTGTAAAACCTCGACATCAAAAAACTTCCGAGCTTTCTTGAAGAAGATCGATTCTTTCTTCCATCTCTTGAGATGAGCCATAAGGAACACTCTCTTTGATTCTTTAACATCTCCTTCTAAGAGCATCAAACGCAGCGTTTTAAGGAGAGGGTCGTAAAGATGTTCATGGTAGACCACGTCAGACGCCAGAATTAAGTCAACGCTTTGACCCAAAGCCTCCACGTCACCAGCTTCTCCCCACCGGAGAGGCGCCACGTGGATTTTCCCACCGCGTCTAGCCACGACTTCAGCGTTCGCGTCGGCGTTGAATTTGAGATTCGCGATAACGTTTTGGAGATCCGTCAATGTAACGTTAGCACCTAGCGTCGCAGCCGCCGCGATTCCGACGATCCCTGTTCCAGATCCGAGCTCGACGATGTTAATCGGTGAAGAATCTGAGCCGTCGGATGTAAAGTTGGAGAGGGTGCGAGTGAGTGGGCTGTTGCTTGGGTCACGACGGAAGTTATCGAGAAGCGTGACGAGAGTCGTTGCAGGAAGCCAGAGCTTGAAGGAGATGCCTCGCGACGGTAACTGACGAATCACAACCGTTGATTCGATCGAGTGGATGCGGTACATCTGAAGCTCCGATGCACCGTCGACTTCATTTTCTCCGATTAGAAGCATTTTCGTGTGGTCTATGCAGTCTTCTTCTCCACCATCTCCTCGGAGAGTATCAGTTACCATTGATTTGACCAATCCCTCGCGACGGCGCCGCTTCGCTTTCGCAGAGTTTTCACTTTTCAACTTTCAAAATGCGTTTAGACTAGGGCACTCGAATTTTATCACACGTGGAGGTTTCCCATTAGTAATGACGTCAGCAAACGATGTTCGTCCATTTTGAAAACCTCTGAGCGAGATAGAAGGTCACAGGAATTGAATATGTGAGATCGGAGTCTTGGAGAGTTTCATCGAGACGGAGAAAGAGAGAAAGGAGGAGGTGAAGAAATGATAAAGGCAGTGATGATGATGAACACACAAGGCAAACCACGACTAGCTAAATTCTACGATTACTTGGTCCGATGCTTTTGATATATATTTTTTCTTTCAATTCTGGATTCTTCGATCTATTGTGACCGATTCTCAACGTGGGTTTTCGCTTGGAAATTCGGTTTCAGCCTGTGGAGAAGCAACAAGAGCTCATCCGCGGCGTATTTTCAGGTTTATCCTCCTCTCTTGAATTTTCCCAGATTCCAATCAACAATCACCTCGACATCTTCGAATCGCTACTCCTGAACAATTTCGTAATCTTATATATCTAAGATCTCGGTCGATCGTGTGTTGTTTATGGAACTTACGCTGTATTCTGTTTTGATTTTATTTTTTCTTTTATCATCATGTTACAGTATTGTGCAGTAGACCTGAGAACGTAAGCAATTTTCTGGAGATCGATTCATTGTTTGGCCCGGTAATGTCTCCTTTGTTATGATGCTATGTAATTTCAATGCTTGGTTTCTCCAAAAAAAAAACCTTATTTAGTGTATCGCACGAATTTGTGGCGACTTATTATTTACTGTGTTCGGATCGTTTGCAGGATTCTCGGCTTGTATACAAACACTATGCTACTCTGTATTTTGTGCTTGTATTTGATGGTTCAGAAAATGAGCTTGCTATGCTTGATCTCATTCAAGGTGCGTTTTGATTTTCGTTATTTGTATGTATTGTAAGTCAATCACTATTGTTCTTGGATTTCAATATATATAATCTAAAATGGCTTGCTTAGGAATGAGACAGTTCTATAATTGTAGCTTTCTTTGAACATCTTGATCATTGTTTTCTTCATCGATACACCAATTTTGCTCTTGGATATCATATTATTGCAAACGGAGATTTGAAAAATCAACGTCTTCCATCTGGAGGTTCTGATAAGTTTATGTGTTAGGTCGCAGTAAGTGTACGTGAAGAGTACTCTGAGATTGCAATCAGCTTCGAGGAAGTAAAATATAGAAACAGAGACTATAGGAATCAGAATCTTGAGTAGTAGAATAGTACATTGTCTTAACTCTTTCATTATATCTTTTTGCCATGAATCAAGTACAAATGTATCTGAATAGTGTCGCAGATCAGCTGGCATGTGTAGGATGTGGTTAACAATAGCCTGGATGTTGAGTTCTTTGGATTGGTATTGGGTTGGCTCGAAAGTTGAGACTCTCTTTAATCAAATATCGGTGGTGTTGTTCTTTCCTTTTAGTGAATAAGAAAGTATACTGGCTTGCGTCCTATGATAATGACTCTTAGCTTGTCACGAATGATTTTAAAAATATGAATCGTTGCCAATTCTTCTGCTCATTGGCTTTTCTTCTTTAACTCGGTTAAAAATGCATCTACCATAGTATGATGACTTCAGTTTGATACTTTCATTGGCAGTTCTTGTCGAAACACTCGACAAATGCTTCAGTAATGTCTGCGAACTCGACATTGTGTTCAACTACAGCAAGGTAATGGTGTTACCAAGGATAGATTTTTTCCCGCCATATACTCGGTATTTTTAACCACAAGCTAGTGCTGAAAACTCGTTTGGACGCTTTTGGGCATTAACTAAATGCAACAAAAGCGTGTAGTGGTAGAACTTTGTGTCATCTTCTTCTTTGTTTCATCGATTCAAATGTTGCAGATGCATGCAGTGTTAGACGAGATTGTGTTTGGAGGACAGGTACTGGAAACTAGTTCCGTGGAAGTCATGAAAGCTGTTGAAGAAATATCAAAGTAGTTCCCTCTCCTCTCTCCATCTCTACTGTTGTATGCATTTGTGGTGTGGAAGTAAACAGCTTTTCTTTCGCCATTGTGCAGATTAGAAGCTGCCTCGAACGCGATTTCGCTTGTCCCGAAGTCTGTTTCCGGATGGCGTGGCCGATAGCTTCAAATCTTGCCTGAACGGTGACAGAGAAAGTGTCGAAACAAATTTCAATGTCTTGAGATTACTGCTAATGGCTTTGTAATTCAATTCTTCTTCTCCTTTGAGCGTGAAATGTTTTATGTTGCGTGGATGGGCTCACTGGTGTAAAGCGGGCCTAAGAATTATAATCTCGAAGGGAACTGCGCGCTGTTTATAAATATAAAAAACGGTGAGAAGTTGAGATCTGTAAACGTTAAGTGGTAACCAGTTTGTGTGGGTTAAAAAAAGTAGAATGGATAGGGGGCTAAAAGGTGGGGGTATATAGGAAGTACGACTACGCCGAACGGCGTGCATTGTAAAAAGAGTCAAAACGGAATTCGATGGGGGGAAGAAGACTGAAGATTCGAAAAATGGTTTGAAGTGCCAATTCATATCAAAATATCATTCTGCCTTTTGAAATTCTTATGATCCATCCTGCAATTTCCAGTGACAGGCTTTTGACCTTTTTATACCCAACAGGCCAATAGTACTGTCTCTATGTGTATCTATAATTTTCTATATTCAACCTCTTTTTAACGTTAATTCAAAGTTTTTAATGGTTAACCAAATGCATGAAACAGTTTTGGGAGGGTATATTGAATCTTTAACGTAGTTTCAATATAATTTATAATAATAATTCGATAATTATCCGAATTAAGATGGAATGTCTTCCTTTTTATGCTCCAGAGCTATTGGGCTACAAAAACAAGAAAAAAGTTGAAAAAAATTGTGTTGTGTTGAAGACAAAAGAATATAAGTGGAAGATTCAAAGTGGAGTGATTTAATCGGGAAACGTTAAGAGCAAAAAAAATATATATAGAAAAAGAGAAACTTGTTGGGTAAAGATGATACAACAAATCCAATATACATTTGTGCCCTAGAAGAATTTGGTCAAGCTATCAAAGATGTATCATGGACCAAAGTGACTACCTTTGATCATATTTATATATACATATCTTATGTTTTTATGTATCATGATTGATACCTCTCCCAATCTTGGGGCATTCCTCTAGTTGGTCCAACAATTTTCTTTTTCCACTTTTGCCCTTTTCACTTACATTGGACCACTCCCACATTTGTTTCTCTTTTTTTTTGGCTTCTCTCTCTTTTTATCTCATTTGATATATGTCCATTACCCATAAACGAATAAAATGCGATTGATTCATCTATCTACTACCCCCTAAGATTGTCAAATATATCAAAACTTACAAACATTGAATTTGATGTAAATATTTTTGGGTTTACTTTTTACATAATTAAAAAAAAATTAGAGTGGAATATTTAATATATTTATGTCCTACCAACACCAATATTGTTATATTTGATAAATGTATTGTTTAATATAATTTGTGTTATCTTTTTAATTTTTAAAATAAAGGTAAATATGGAGCTAGACCTATGTTCCAGTCAAACCATACTACTTGACCAAATACCAAAATATATCTGAATATTTTCAAATACAAAAGAGTTTATAACATGATAAAACCTTAGGAAATGTGAAGGGACGCTTTGGAGGGGACAACATGAGGTTACAGGAGGCGTAGACAAACAAAAAAAATGGTCTTAACATACGACAGCTGGAATTTGCAGTGTTATATTTTAATTTAATATAGTTAACCGTTTAACGAAAATAAATCACAGGGCATATGGAAGCGACATAGATGCTAATTTGAAAAGAAAAAGAAAACAGCAAATCGAGTGACACGTTTTATATTGTGCAAATAGGCTTCTAAAATTCCAACTAATTGGTCTGGATAGAAACAAAAGTAAGTCATCATAACGATTTTAGTGGCAATATTTTTAAAAAAATAAAAATAAAATAAAAAATTGTATACTTAAACTTCAAACATCTTTTATTTTATTTTAACTTAATAGTACTAATAAACTTCAAAAGGCATCAGAACAAGGATCTCGCCGCAGCAAACTCGACAAAAGTACATCAAGAACATGAAGATAGATTAGGCTAATCTAATTGTGAATCGAAACCTAGCTAAACGCAGTTACACGCAAACTAGGCAAGGAGGATGAAACTTGTGTTAAAGTTTCACAATTTCCAAACATCTTAATAAGTGATTGTAAATGAAAAATATAACAATTTCCACGAATGAGAAATTTATGTTAATGTACATTGTGCTATAGTACTAATTCAGTCGAAACATATATTAATTAAATCCTTCAAAAACTCAATCCATGTAATCAAACCTTATATTTTTGTATAAAAATATATATTGATCTACAGACCAACTACCTATAGACAACAATGTTTTACACATTATTTTTTCTGTGTATAATAATAAAGTAGAAAGCATTCTCAGTTAACCCCTATAATGATTTTTCATTTTTTTAAGAACGCATACCATACAAACAGAATTTTCAAAAAAAAAAAAAAAAAAAAAAAAAAAAAAAAAAANCATGCGGAGAATTAAAATCTCGCGGCTCAATCCACGTGGCACCCTGATTAACGACAAACGGATTAATTCAACTAATCGACTCGTCGTCACCAAAATACGATCTCTCTTCTCTCTCTCTCTCTCTCTTTATGTTTCTTGGAACTCGCGTAACTTTTTTTGGGAACGTTGAGGGTCCCACCGAATCCACCGAAGCCAACATCATCATCATTTGCATTTGCATCATCATCAAACACCGTGTAGTTTTATTGCTCTCGTACTGGACTACGAGCCGGTCTCTTCCTTTTTGACTTCTTGTTTTTTTGTTGAAGTCTCTCCCTTCCTTTTTCTGTTGGGTTTGCGTATGGCCGTTTGGTTTTTCTTTTTAATATTTAAAATTTTTGTCCACAGTCCCACACAAATGTTAAGATACTAATAAAAAAATCTGTATAAATTGTAAATTGGTTAGTTTCTTTCGTTCATTTATCTTGATCCACTCATAAAAAATGTCACTTTAAAATTGTGGTTTGATCAAAATCATTTTGTTCTGCGGTTTTCTGAGCTAGTTTGTTTTCTTTCAAGCTAGTTTAAAATTTTCAATTTTTTCAATAAAAATATTTATAAATATCCAATGTATTGGAAAGTTTAAAAATGTGTGGTAAAATGGGGGAAACGTATGAATGTAGTACTCCAGTTTTTAGTTTGTGAATTGTCATGGCATAAACTATTTTTCTTAAATTAGATGAGTTCTTTTGTGATAAATTTATAATTAAATTAAATTTCCATATAAAGCAAATCCCGGGGAATAATTACGGAAAGCCGATCTCGTGCCTCAGTTTAAGTATACGTAGTTTATTTATGGGCATTAGCGAAATGCTTGGTTTATTCATATCACTATATAACAACGCGCCGTTTAAGCCCGTGAGTTAAAAAAAACTTGTGGTTGGATGGGAGCGTATTGATCACGGGTGCTTGGGTCGCGTGAGGTATAAGTAGCTTTGCATGTAGTGGCGAAACGTAACGCTTTGTGTCTCGGGGTAATCACTGTTTTACGTTTCGAGTTTAACAAAATTACTATAAATATAGATTACGTACAATAATTAGAGTTATTAATTGTATAAATATAAACGTTCGACAGAGCATCTTTTGGAAAGTGGTGGTCGTCCCATAAGTCGAACTAAGTTTTGGCAATCTCAAGACGATCTGATTTTACCTTTTTATTTTTAAATTTATTGTTTTTAAAATATTTTTCTTAAATGTTAGGAATTGTTATGTAACTTGCGAAACAACAAGATAGCTTAATAAACAGGATCGTGTTTTGATCAATTGTTATTAACAATTTTATTGTGGTTCAGTGGTTGTGTAGATTAGTCATGTGGATTTATAAACTTCTTTAGTAACAAGACAATTTATATATTCTGTTTAAAATATATATATATATATATATTTATATGAATTTTTTTATTATTTCTTCCATTTTATAGTTGATGTTTTATGATTAATTTTTTGTTTTAAAATAAATAATTGTGTAAAAAGTAATATCAATAAACTTTGTTGCCTTCATATTCATTAATAAACTAAAACTTAAACAATAATAAATAAGGTCACAATAGGTATTATATAAAAAAAATTGTGTATATTACTCCTTCTGTTTTTAATTAAGTGTCATTTGGAAAAAATCTATATGGATGTATTAAACTCAAAACACATCTAAATACATCCAATTACATTGCAGATATATTTCTCCAAACGACACTTAAATCAAAACGAAGGGAATATCATAATAAAACATCAAATAGAAAAAGACGGAGAGAGTATATGATTTCACCATTTAAATATGTATAAAGATTTGAAACTAATTATTTTCAAAATATTTATTTATTTTTGGATTTATTTTCGCAACTATAATTCTCTTATAATGAAGAGGTAAAAATAAATTAATAGTTAAGAATCCATAAATATATAGTACACGTAGTTAAATGAATTTTTTTCGCTTACTAATTTTACATTTTTAATCAGTATCTATTTTATTTTGAAAGATTTAGATTGTCAACCAAAATTTAAAACTTATCATTTTTCATAATTTCATTTTCGTAGATTTGTTTTTGCAACTAGTCTTAAAAAGTACACATAATTGAAAATTGACTAAAACTTGAAACAAATTTAATTAAATTGCATGTAAAAGTGCAAAATAGTTAATTTTATTTTTTTTTGTTTTGTAATATTGTAGAATACCATAGTGGCTCAATTTAAATTCTTATTTTCAGATTATGAATAAGTACACCTTCTGTGATTATCCATCAAAATATATACAAGCATTTCTTCATACCATATCATTATAATTTGGTTACAGTGAAAAAAAAAAGTTGTCATGTGGTATTACTACTAGGTATAATGATTTAAGAGGTGGGTCCAATAGCTTTTTCTTTGTTTCTTTTCACTAGTTCAAGATCAAATTTATGGGGAGTATTATTAGTTCTTTGACCTTTCCTTTTTAGAGAGTCCTTCTTTGACCCATCAAGATTCAAGAGCCGAATCTCTCTCTTGCTAAGCTAAGATAACATGAAAAATGGGAAAAGGATATTAAATATAAAAAGAGATATGTGTATGCATAGGCTAATTGGAGTGTTGCTTTGATGATTGTAGGAAGGTACTTCACTTGAATAGAGAGGATTCTTCCCTTTATCTTTTGGGTTCTTCACAATCTAATCTATTAGCTTTTCTTTTCATGCAATATTTTTCTTGTTACTCTAAAAATTCATCCAAATCTTCCTGGATATTCTCATGTCATTATGATTCTAACTTCGTATTCTCTTTTTATTAAAAACCCCACAAAGAATTGGATTCCCATAGGGTTTCGGTACGTTACTCAACCATACTACAACCATGATTGGTTGGTTCTAACAAGATTATTGAAGGTTTTTTTTTGTTTAACGTTAGTACTTCACAAAGACTATTTAAAAATGTTGTATATATGGTTTTTATCTTAATTTTTTTTTATGTAAGCCCTTATAGCATATTTTATAAACGCTGCATTTGTTTGCTAAATGAAATTCTGATAGAACACAGTAAACACACAAAAATGTAACAAACAAATTTTTTAAAAATGTTACGAGAGAGGTAAATATTAAAAATTTAATTTTTATTTGTATAGATATTAATCAAAATAATATACCATTTCAACTTAGGAAAATCAAGTCCAAAATATTTAAAATAAGTTTGTGTGGTCGGACAATAGTTGTCTTAATATATGGTGTAAATTCGTTCTCTTTCTCTTCAGTTCTCATTTGGAATAATTTTAATGGGTCCGATTGGTAACCTAAAATGGTATGAGATTTTTAGCGGTAAGCTGGATCTTTTAACGGTAAGATGAAGCAGATAAGTGCTTATGAAATAGTTAAAAGCCGTAAAAAAAGCTGTAAACAAAAGCGGTACAAAAAAGCTGAGTGTAATATTGTTGGTAACGCTTTCTGTACAGTTTTTCTGATTGGTAACTATTAAAACGGTATGTCTTATTAAAAGTTTTATGGTAAAGTTTTTGGTTACCATTCTGACCCAATATGTGTAGGTAAACCAAAACTGGAGTTTCGGTTCTCTTAATTATATGATTGGTTGACTTTCTTGGTCGGACTAGAATTAGCTTTGAGATTAGCCAGACTCGTAATTGTTACCGACTGATTGTGTTGGTTTAATCCGTACGATGCAAATTGAACGCCACACCTTCAAGTTCGGTGTTAGGGCTCGGATAACCCAATTTTATTGAATATCGTGGTTCTAATTAAACCTATAGCTACGAACATTTATGATATTCCATCGTTAAATCAACAATCAACCTGATTTATCTCTCTGATTATGTGACATCTCACTCAAATGATAACAGGGGCTGATCTATGTTGTAGGGCATATATTAGTCACTTGCCCCAAATTCGTTGTATAAATTCACTTAATTACGTATGAAAAATGATTTTTTTGGTTAAATTGGGTACGTTTTTCATATACCATCCTCAAGTGCTCAAATACAAAGGCCCCATAACACTGATATTTATCAGATTGCGAGTTTCCTGATTTATTCCGGAAGTTTTAGTTTTTGTAAAATTTATTTCCTTTTGTTTGATTGCTTTTTCCTATTTGATAAGAAATTTCATTGTACAATATTTCTCATGGCCAGAAATCATTTTTAAGAACGTAAAAACATAAAATTAGATTAGATATATATATATATATATATATATATCTAAACATAAAAAATGAGTGTAATACATATATATAAACAAATGCAACGTTTATATATATGTATTTATCGCGTTGAAAGATGTTTGTTATAATGATCCACCACCAGTCTCCACCTGCATATCTAACTGAAGCTCTTATCTCTTACCATCCATCTACTGATGTACACATGTAAGAAATCGAGAGTCCATGCTTTGAAGAAATGAAGGGTTTTAGTTATTAAAGCATAAACATACAAATCCATTTAATAAATAGGGGACGAACGAAGACTAGTATTCGTTGACGACAAGAGTAGAGTAGACTCTAGCTCTAGCTACAAGTTTTGAGGAAATCTAATAACCAAATCTGAGTCATTTTTACTTACATCATCATGGATCATCATTAACCACATGAGGCTGAGCAGATATCGAACGTGTGATGGCGATGTGGAAGTAAAAGGACGAGGCCACGCGCGGGTGAGCAAGAGCGCGTGCGATTCAGGGTTTTAGGGCAGAGATACGGAAAGAGACAGAGGTTTATAGCATTATATTGGAAGAGAACAAATAAAAATCAAAAATTGAGCCTCGTGATCGGAGATTTTTTTGTAGTGATGACTGTACTCTTCTCCCTCTCCTCTCTCTCCCCCTTGTCACGTGGGCTAAATTTTGACCACCCTTCTTCAGTGACCATCAACATCACTCTCTCCTTCTTCTTCTTCGATTTTTTTTGCATGGTTTAGTTTTTTACTCCACAAAAACCGATAATTTTCAAATCCTTCTTACAATAATACTTATAGATGTAGATCTAGTAAACATTCGTGTGTGAGTGACCTAATAATTACTTTAAAAAGCAATAACGAATTAACAAGAGTTGTAAGTATGATGGTCCAAAAATTGTATGTTTTTCATCCGACCCCACCATCTCATTTATTACCATAACATTAAGATCTACATTATCTATTTGGCCTATCTAGTTAAACCATTTTTTTTTTTTTGCTAAAATGCTTAAAACCAAACTTCAATCTCTAGTATTTGGAAGCACGCAAATGAATGATTTCATTTTAGCATATAGTACCATATGTGTTATTCATCTTAAGTTTACCATCTAAATCCGATCGAAGCTAAGTTTACCATGTACTTCCGAAGTTTGGCATCCATCGTCCAGTTCATACGTTTGCTCAAGATAAGTTTCTCTGCATAGTTTCGATTTCTTTTACTTATGGAATTTGTATATTTTTTGTTGCAAATTTTTCTTATAATTGGAGAGTAACGAACATAAGACCATCTACATTAGTGAGAGACTCTTTTTAGTCTCTTATCATATTTAATATTAATATTTTAACTGTAATTTTATTTTATAATTAATTTATAAGCTATTAAAAAAAATGAGCCACTCATATAAAAACAAGTGTATAAAGAGTCTCTCAAAGTTCTTTAGGAGTTTCTCAAATGAGAGACTCATCTCACCTTCTCTCTCATGTTTTTATTATTTTATTAGGTTTTATTCATGAGAGACTCTTTGAGAAACTGTCAATGCAGATATTCTAAATCCACACTGATTCTCACAGTATGCGAAGAGCTGAGTATTAATTAATGTTTAATAAACTCGTATGTCCAATCATAATTAAAATTGATGCCAAAAAATTCAAACCTTAATTTCTTAATTTTCAAGGTGAATCATTTAACAATAGCCCAGTTAAACAGATCAAACTTGTCCCGCTAGATCTGTCATACAACAACAGATTATAAATTTTTAATTTGTTTGACTTATCCTATAAAATTTCTAAACATAAAATATTTTGCCTCAACCGCCCTGCATGACTTTAAAGATACATGTGGATAATTCGTAAATATTTAAATAATTAATAAAAACAAATTATATATATTTAACAAAAAATATTAAAAAAATAAATATGATAAAAACATAAATTCACAGTATTCTTTTAAAACCTAAAACCCTAATTTATATATATTACCTAATATTTTAAAATTTTAGTAATATTTGCTAAAGTAATAATGTACATTTATTAATTTTTTAAAAAATTAGCGGATAATTTGCAAACCTACAAAATATTTTTTTTCACAACACATCCGCTCCACATTTTTAAAATCTTCACCCGAAAAACCTATTTTTTGTGAGGTGAATTTTTTTAGGGGCAATTGGCAAAGTACCCTAATTAACTTTTGTAATTTGAAAAATACACTGCTTTAATTTTTTTTTATTACTAAATTTATTAATAAATAAAAAGAATATTTTGACCAGATTTTAATAATACATATTTTTATAAATTAAAATAAAAATTCGAAAATTAAATATATGAGAGATATTTAATTAGTAAATCTTAGGATTTTCTCTAATTTATATATTTATATAAATATTTTAATTAGATAAATATTAAATCAGATAAAAATTAATATTTGAGAAATGTCTATACAAATTTAAAACTAATTTTAGTAGAATAATCTATAGATAAGTATATAATATACTAAAATTTTATAATTTACTTTTTCTTTTTTCCCTATAAAAA
Source organism: Alliaria petiolata (assembly GCA_020283515.1). NCBI lineage: Eukaryota > Viridiplantae > Streptophyta > Magnoliopsida > Brassicales > Brassicaceae > Alliaria > Alliaria petiolata. The sequence goes on along the minus strand of JAHZTW010000002.1, from coordinate 112,802,879 downwards.
ATATATTTTTGTAGAATATTTTATAGATTAGTATAAAATTAAGATTTTAGAATTTATAAATAAAGTAAATTCTAAATATATATTATTTAGTTTCAAAATGCTATTTTATTTTGATTTT
>JAHZTW010000002.1:112778146-112798148 GCA_020283515.1 Alliaria petiolata | reverse complement strand
TTTTTTTTTTTTTTTTTTTATCTTCCCTTCTCTTCCAAGCTTGCTTCACTTGCTGCAAAATCTTGAGTTTGTTTCCGCGTCTTTGCAAATTAGAGCACGTGAGGGAAACCCCATTTGTGCTTTAGCCTTAGGATTCCTATGATTGTTTTTAACTTGTAACATTATGTGGAAATATGTATCATATCTAGTTTCATTTTTGCTTTGGATTCGTTGCTTAGAGAGAGAGAGAGCATGGCTTTGTTTACCAATTCCTTATATTGGGCTTGGGCCAATGTCTCAACCTCCCCCATTAATTAAACCAGAAAGCTTGGACCTGATTTTGCCATGCCATGTCTCACATATGATAAACAAGAGCAGCATTTTTAAAGAATTGGGCGCAACGCTTGCTTCTTTAATTTGGGGAGTTTTTTTTACATATGGAGATAATTACTAAACTAAAGTTTAAAGATGTCACGCGTAACATTGATCAACCTCTTTGAAAGTTTGAATGGCGAATCTATTTTCATTGATTACAAATATTTGGTAAATAAGAAGATCATCATAAAAGTGCAACACAGCTGTGGCCTGTGGGAAACAAAGAATCTGAAAACAAGACATGAGGCAGCATGTGGAGATAAATAAAAGTGCAGGTCCTTGTTTGTGCTAATGTGGACCAGCTTTTCATTCTTTCACACTTTAATTCCTCAACCCTCCCCACCAGAAAAAATAATTTAATGTCTTCTCTTTCAAGACCATGATTAACTCTGATTAGTTGTGACAAAAAAAAAAACTCTGATTAGTTTATTGACTTATTGTTAATGCTGTTAATGCTTAACCAATAAATAAACATCTCTATTAGAAACCCTAATTCCATTGGTATGGGAAATTGAAGCTGTAGTAAATACTGTTAATCTCCATGCAAACCCCAAGCCAACGCAGTTGTTGATATTATTTTCTCATAACTATTGTAACATTAATTGATTCGGATAGAGAAGTTGTGACGCTTAAAAAATAGAGAGATACTGTGAGAGTATACTCTGGATTGACATATGGATACAGATTTTATTTTTGTAGTCTTTTACAAGGACTATTTTAATGATATGTTCAAATTATTATTTCTACCTATAAATATGACCTAATAAACACACAATTTCAATTTAGGTTATATTGATTAAATAACACATAATGTTAGCTAAAATAAATTATTGATTGATTTTTTTATAAAAAAAATAGAAATTATCATAGAAAACGAATGCATAAGTTCAATAAGTTTTTTCTCCATCTCTCTTCACACACCCTAAAGTCTTTACTAGTTTGTAATAATAGTTTGACTAAGCTGAGTTTTTGCAGACACACATTAATTAGTAACACCAATACCATCATCACAAAAGAAAATAGAGAAATATAAGAGGCAAATGCAATAATGGGAGATGGGCCTAAGTTGCAGATGATGAGAGATAACAAACATATGACAATGTCTCTAAATTAAGAGGCACCACCACCACCACTCAGAACTCTCTCTCTCTCTCTCTCTCTAGTAGGTTTGTGTTTTTAAAATCAATATTTTGTTGGATTTTCATGTGAAATTAAACTTGATGGGTGATAGGAAACAGATGCACACACGTCATCACCACCACCGTTTCTATTTCTCCCTCTCCTTCAATATCCATCTCATCTTGCACACTGCTATTTGCTTAAACAATAAGCTCCTATAATCTCTGCAGGTGAGTCTAAAATCCATCAGCTTTCCTCTTTAAGTTCCTAATTAATTAATAAGAAATTATTAAACATTATCCAAATGAGAGATTTTTGCATGCATTATAGTGATGATTATAATAACTAATGATTTTAACAAAGTTTTGTTCCTTAGGGGTCAGATTTACAATGGATATTGGAGGAAAAGGTAATGCACTTACTTCCATGGTCTCAACCACAACCTTTGAAGCAAAACCACATACCAACCCGGATCCGGAAGCCAAACCCGGTTCAGATCTGATCTCCAAACCTCCCACGGTACACGCCGTCAAGAAAGAAAACCAAAAACCGAGGACGCGTGGCGACCAAGCAGCGAGGTACAAGGAATGCCAGAAGAACCACGCGGCCTTAACCGGAGGACACGTGGTGGACGGATGCTGCGAGTTCATGCCCGGTGGAGAGGAAGGTACGCCCGGTGCGCTAAAATGCGCTGCCTGCAAATGCCACCGTAGCTTTCACCGGAAGGAAGTGTACGGACACAGAAACAGTACTCAAGAGCTGATAGCTCCGGCGTTTTACTGCAGTAGCGGCTCGTACAAGGCGATGCAGCCACGTGGAATGCATCCAGCGGGCGAGGTCGGACGGAGGACTTCTTCGTCGAGCGAGGATATGAAGAAGATTTTGAGTCATCGGAATCAGAATATTGATGGGAAGGGGTCGTCGATGATGATGATGATGATGATGAGGAAGAAGAAGAGGGTGAGGACAAAGATCAATGAAGAACAGAAGGAGAAGATGAAGGAATTTGCAGAGAGATTAGGGTGGAGGATTCAGAAGAAAGACGAAGAAGAGATTGATAAGTTTTGCAGGTCGGTGAATCTGAGGAGACAGGTTTTTAAAGTGTGGATGCATAATAACAAGCAAGCAATGAAGAGGAACTGTAACAACACTAGTGATCTCCAAAAATGAAACTACATCCTGTTTTTTGGCTTTAAAATTACTCAAAAAATTTTAGTATGAAATTTAGGATTGTAGATGCAAATCTGGACAACAGAAGCGTCTATTATGTTTTGATTCCTTATGTTTTTTTTCTTTTTCAAATTAGTTTTGTGGTTGCAACGAAGTGATAAACCTATAAATAAAAAGGGATAAAAGCTTTTATAGAATAAATTACATAATAAGCAAAATAGAACAAATTAGCTGGAATAGCTCAGTTGGTTAGAGCGTGTGGCTGTTAACCACAAGGTCTGAGGTTCGACCCCTCCTTCTAGCGTATTTTTTGCAAATTAATTTGACTCCTTTAAAAAAAATTTGTAGCGTAAATCATCATGTACGTATTGTTCTCGCGTAGTTTTATATTTGCTCCTGATGATTAGGAATTGACCGGTTCATATGACGAAACCTTCCGACCAATATCAAGTATAGGCTATACAAATACAGTTACACTTGAAATTGTGAGCTTGATGTTAGCTCAAGCTGATGATTAGGAATTGACCGGTTCATATGACGAAACCTTCCGACCAATATCAAGTATAGGCTATACAAATACAGTTACACTTGAAATTGTGAGCTTGATGTTAGCTCAAGCTGATGATTAGGAATTGACCGGTTCATATGACGAAACCTTCCGACCAATATCAAGTATAGGCTATACAAATACAGTTACACTTGAAATTGTGAGCTTGATGTTAGCTCAAGCTGATGATTAGGAATTGACCGGTTCATATGACGAAACCTTCCGACCAATATCAAGTATAGGCTATACAAATACAGTTACACTTGAAATTGTGAGCTTGATGTTAGCTCAAGCTGATGATTAGGAATTGACCGGTTCATATGACGAAACCTTCCGACCAATATCAAGTATAGGCTATACAAATACAGTTACACTTGAAATTGTGAGCTTGATGTTAGCTCAAGCTGATGATTAGGAATTGACCGGTTCATATGACGAAACCTTCCGACCAATATCAAGTATAGGCTATACAAATACAGTTACACTTGAAATTGTGAGCTTGATGTTAGCTCAAGCTGATGATTAGGAATTGACCGGTTCATATGACGAAACCTTCCGACCAATATCAAGTATAGGCTATACAAATACAGTTACACTTGAAATTGTGAGCTTGATGTTAGCTCAAGCTGATGATTAGGAATTGACCGGTTCATATGACGAAACCTTCCGACCAATATCAAGTATAGGCTATACAAATACAGTTACACTTGAAATTGTGAGCTTGATGTTAGCTCAAGCTGATGATTAGGAATTGACCGGTTCATATGACGAAACCTTCCGACCAATATCAAGTATAGGCTATACAAATACAGTTACACTTGAAATTGTGAGCTTGATGTTAGCTCAAGCTGATGATTAGGAATTGACCGGTTCATATGACGAAACCTTCCGACCAATATCAAGTATAGGCTATACAAATACAGTTACACTTGAAATTGTGAGCTTGATGTTAGCTCAAGCTGATGATTAGGAATTGACCGGTTCATATGACGAAACCTTCCGACCAATATCAAGTATAGGCTATACAAATACAGTTACACTTGAAATTGTGAGCTTGATGTTAGCTCAAGCTGATGATTAGGAATTGACCGGTTCATATGACGAAACCTTCCGACCAATATCAAGTATAGGCTATACAAATACAGTTACACTTGAAATTGTGAGCTTGATGTTAGCTCAAGCTGATGATTAGGAATTGACCGGTTCATATGACGAAACCTTCCGACCAATATCAAGTATAGGCTATACAAATACAGTTACACTTGAAATTGTGAGCTTGATGTTAGCTCAAGCTGATGATTAGGAATTGACCGGTTCATATGACGAAACCTTCCGACCAATATCAAGTATAGGCTATACAAATACAGTTACACTTGAAATTGTGAGCTTGATGTTAGCTCAAGCTGATGATTAGGAATTGACCGGTTCATATGACGAAACCTTCCGACCAATATCAAGTATAGGCTATACAAATACAGTTACACTTGAAATTGTGAGCTTGATGTTAGCTCAAGCTGATGATTAGGAATTGACCGGTTCATATGACGAAACCTTCCGACCAATATCAAGTATAGGCTATACAAATACAGTTACACTTGAAATTGTGAGCTTGATGTTAGCTCAAGCTGATGATTAGGAATTGACCGGTTCATATGACGAAACCTTCCGACCAATATCAAGTATAGGCTATACAAATACAGTTACACTTGAAATTGTGAGCTTGATGTTAGCTCAAGCTGATGATTAGGAATTGACCGGTTCATATGACGAAACCTTCCGACCAATATCAAGTATAGGCTATACAAATACAGTTACACTTGAAATTGTGAGCTTGATGTTAGCTCAAGCTGATGATTAGGAATTGACCGGTTCATATGACGAAACCTTCCGACNATTGAAGACAACAACAAACACACACACACAAGTAATTGCCTTAACTCCATCGTGAAACGTTCCACTTGCAGTCCTGTAGGCATTGACCAATTACCCAAATCAAGAAGGTTAAGTTCTTCCTTTTGGGGTTTTAATTGAATTAAAATGAACATGCAATTAATTTCTCAGAAGAAGGACTCATTCAAATCCAAAAAATGTCTCAAATCATTTGTTTTTTTTTTGTTTTTCCCAATCCCACGAAATAAATCAGATCGTAGTACCTTCAGTGAGTCCTGGTTTGATATTCGGCCCTCATCTATAGGATAATAGGACCTTCAGTGTTCCACAACACCTCCTTCTCAGCTTGCATTGCACAATGATGCGCTATAGGTTTAAGCAATCATGCTTAAGAGATTCCCTCACAAAGAAAATGAAAAAAAAAAGTTGCAGCTCTTCCTTTTTGCTTTCAAATTCCTACAAATCAGAGCAATACTAACCATGAAAATAAAATCCCCAAAAATTGCGAATGCGTAATCATGACGATCATCAACCAAGAAATTGAGCAACGTAATTCAACTCCATAGAAAGATTCGATTTGTTGGTAACGATTCGATTTCTAGGATTCTTACCTTGCAAACGACGAGCTAATCCGGCGATCCTCGCGATACATCACTCGCAATACAAATCGACCTTAAGGACGACGGTCACCGGAGACGTACTATGTCCCTTTTTCTTCTCAGCATCTCAGATACCGGAGGCAGCGAGAGAGAGCGTGGGAGGTTGAATTCTTTTTTTTCGTTTTCTTCTGACACGTGGAAGTTAAGAAACGATTCTTAAATCTCTTACTTAAGGATCGATTCTTAGGTTTTTTACTTAATTTTGATTTAATTTAATTCTTAAATGGGTTAAGAAACCCACTTAGATACCGCGTTGATCATGCTCTTACTTTAAATAAACACCATCAAGAGAAAGAGTCACGAACACACCCAACAACCAAAAAAAAACAAAAGAACTCGGCTTTTTTCTTTCCACCATACCACCATGTTTAGAGCCATGAGCACTAGGAAGAGCCACGGCGGCTACGAAAAGCTCGGCGAAGAAGAACCGAGACTGAAGAAGGTCGCGAGCGTTCCCGCTAGTGTTTATGGTAATTCAAGAAACCCTATTCAAGAGGTGAAGAAGACGCCGACGGCGAAACCAAACGGTGGTTATGTTCATCCTTTGCTAAGTTTCTTTGACGTTCGTTTTCAGAGGAAGAAGAAGACTACGAAGAAGAAGAGTTTGGCGACAGCGAAGCCGGAGTTTGCGAGGTATATGGAATATGTGAAGGAAGGAGGTGTGTGGGATCCGAATTCTAACGCACCTGTGATTCACTACAGATAGATTCGATGAAAAAAGATGAATAAAGACTTTGTATATTGTTTTTTATTAATATATATATATATATATATATAAGCTATGAGGAAAAAAAAACAATTCGTGATTCGATTCAAAAGATGGTTCAACCTATGAATTTGTCATGTTTTACGAATTGATGTATTAAAAAGTTGAGTGTTTAGTACACTTTCACTGAGTTTTCAAGAATAAGATAAATTCAAGATCCAATAGCTTATTGTGATTAATAACTTGGTTTTGATTTTCTTAAATATATAAAGATATGTTTATGAGAATCGAATCAATTCGTAATTGCTGATATAGGAGGTCCAGAGTTGCTTGCTTTGAATCAGGTTCCATATTCTTGATTTCACACCTTTACTTTTTTTGTTTGTTATAAATTTTCAAAATAAAGGGAAGAAAGTTTCAAAATTTCAATGAGAATGCATTTGATTTTTTCTTCTCATCAAATAGTAAAGTTATAGAAAAATATTATAATAACGAGTAAGATAGTCTCCTTTATATGGAAGACCAGATTTTAAAAACTATATTTTTGTTAACAAATTTTGAAAACTCTTGTAAGCGTGTTCACATGGGTCACGTTTAAGAATTGGCTCTAAAAAACATCAAATTCCAGATTTGAACAAGACAAAACAACTTTTTAAAATATTTTCAAATCGTTTTCAAAAAATGGGCTTTAAAGATTCGTGAATAGACAATTTGGGCCATGGGTGAAAAAGTTAAAAACCAAATTTTTGCTTTAGGACCTAAAGTTGCCACGTCACCGTTTTTATGACGTAATTGAATATTCGAGATAGGACCAGTTCATATATATGACCCACACTTACAAGATCCCTTGGACGACGTCGTTTCGATCGCTCTCGAAACCCTACCGTTGAATTATTTACACAAAATACCCCCTCTTCATCGCGCCGACCTTGCTCGTAAGGCATACCGTAAAAGGCTATATCCGTCTTTTCAGATATTTCCAAAAGACACGTTTGGCTAAAATGTTCGACGACCAAGGAAGGAGTAAAGAGGATTAGTTTTAAAAAAATTAAGAGATTAGGATAAAATAATGAATTTGTTAAGAAATGGGTCGCCAAGAATAGGGGAGGAAGCAAAGAAAAAGAGCGTCTTCAAATCAAATATTTGCGGAGAGACAAAGCGGAGGTCTCTCTCGTTTGCGATATAAAAAGCCTTGGAGAAGAGGTTTTCTTCTTCCCTCCTCCTCCTCCTCCTCCTCTGCGTCTCTTCCTATACGATGCCGTATCACGCCTCTTCTTCTTCTTCTTCTTCTTCTTCTACCAATCCTCGCCGTCGTCTCGCTTCCGTCTAACCGGGATCTACCGTTGAATCTTTCCAGCTTCTTCCGTGGAGATCTCCTTCGCGCGTGAGGTAATCGTTCTGTTACGCCTTNATTGATATTCAGTTCAAAAAAGATAAAATAAAAGAGAATTATATGATTTAGTCTGTTCTTTGTTGACAAGTAACAACAATTATTCTGTGTCAACATGTCCACGTGAGGGTTGAAAAAGATTGAATACAAATATCCTGGAATACAATTTGAAAATCCTGGAATAACAACCAAAAAGGTTTGTACCTCATGATGATTAATCAATTTGACTGCTGTTAAGGAAAAAAAAAATAAAAAAAAATTAAGCAATTTGACTTAAACTTTGACAATTATCTGAAATTTATTTATACCAGCAAATTTATTATTATTCACCTAAGGTTTAAAAGGTCTCAGACCAATTTGACTTATATTACGCAGATCAAATTGTTTGTGACTTTAATATGCATAAGCAAATTCAGTAATTAGTCAGTCACACACACTATTAAGAAAAAACGGCATCGTTGAATGATATCTCACAATTCGCAAAAGAAAAAGAAATACAGAAACCCATAAAGCACTAAAACCCGAAAAGCTCTTCCCCTCTTCACCCTCTCTGCCTCTCTCTCTCAGAATTGTTTTTGGCGAAAAGCCCTAAAATCTACGGCGAATAGGATGGATCGGAAGGGGAAGAGAAAACAGGTCGCCGGAACTGATTTGTCGTCTTCCGGCGGAAAGAAACGGAAAGGAGAAGTCGAATTCAGAGATGAAGGCTTGATGATTAGTAAGCGGAAACCCCCCGCGGTTCTTCAGTTCTTCGAGGAATCCGCCGAGGTTGGTTACTATGGAGGGAGCTCCGACGGTAATTCCTAATTTCTCTCCTCGACTTTCGTTGATTTGCTCCGATTTTCTGTTTGCACTGAGATATTTAGCTGCTAAAATGTACATCGTTATCATTTCCATCCACGGAATGGCTAATTTCCGATTTGTGTTTGAGCTACGTTTTTAAGGCTTGCGAACTCTGGAAGGCTGCGGAATTTTCCTCTCTTTCTCTAACTACTACTCATTTGAAGCAGATATGGAATTTGAAATAAACGGAAAGGAAGAGGAGATCAACGAGGAAGAATGTGATAGAGTCATGGAAGAATATGCAGACGACGATGTGAAAATTTCCATCGAAATGGATGCTCTTGTACCAACGACACAGGATCCTCCAATATTGAAAGTAAAGCGTGCGGTATGTTAAACTAAGGGTTCTGCTCATGCTTTAACCCAATATGTTCTTACTTAGTAACTTCATTTGGTTTATGCTTGTTTATGCCTTTTTTCCTAGGCATGCAAGAGTTTAAATGGCTTCGATGCTACTCGGATGATGTTACTTCCTAAACGTCTTGAAGAAAGAAGCAATGGAGGAGGTTGGTGTTTCTTGTGGACGGTCAAATTTACTTTCAATTTAACTGCAATTACATATAGCATGCCGGCTTTGAGCTTAAATGCCTTGAACAATATGAACATTTCCAATCATCCGTCCCCATCCTTATTATGTGATGAGACATCTTATTTCCTTGTAACTTTTGATCTTATTTTATGTAGATTGGGCGAAAGGAGCAGGCACGTCGGGAGAGGGTGGTTACTGGAATAAAGGAGGCGCTTCTAGTGATTGGTAAGTGCAATTTTCTAGTTCTGTAGCTAAAAGTAAATATGGGATCTTCCTCGTGTTTGGAATTTGGATCTAGTTCGTTCAGATTTAATTGCTGGGATTTAGAAAAATTATAGGTGAAGCTTTCTTCAACTGATCGCATCCTTCATTGGTTTCTTTTTTTATTGCTGGAATTTTTATCGCCTGAATGTTTCATGCTTTGACTGTGCCTTGAGAAGTGTGTTAATAGTTAATATGAATTTCTTACTGAGATGATTTGTTGCCTAAATTGTTCCAAATTTTTGATCTCATGGACAGTAAGCCAACATCTGATCTGAACAAACCTGCCTCTGCTGGTGATCAGTCTGGTGGTTGGAACTCCGGGGGTCAAACACCTGCTCCTGAAGCTAGCACTGTTGGTGGGTGGGGAGATGCAGGTGCTTCAAAAGCTGAAGCCAAGGATAAAGGCTCTGCCGGGAGCCAGGGAGGATCCGCTTGGGGTAGTCATGGTGGAGGTTTTGGTTCAGAGGAGAAAAAAGATGGCTCTTCTGGTTGTTACAAGTCAGCAGACGATTCTAATGCCATTAGTAAGGGAGTTCCTGAAAGGGGTAAACCGGATGATGGGTCGTCTTCTTCACTTGTTGATTCAGAAGGATTTACCAAGGTAAAGGGAAAACCTGGCCGTTCCAGACGTCTAAATAACCCTGTGGAGAAGATGGTAGATGTTTTTGTAGATATGGAAACCCTCGAGTTTAGGAATATAGAGTCTGCCGAAAATTTTTATCAAAACATCAACGATTTCCTGGCGTCAATCGGCAATGAAGAAGAGGAGGAGGGTAATTATCACACCGGAACGATAACGGCTTTTTTTATTCATGCTGAGGATCAAAACAAGGCGGAGGAGAAACGAATTCACAAAGCTCTAGCAGGTCACGGTATACGCCGCCGTTCGTTTCACCGAAGGAAGTTACGTTGTAAACACTGCGTCTCTAAACGAGGTAAAGATTTAATACGTTTGTTTTCAAATTTAGTTCTCTTGCAAAAAAAAAAAAAAAAAAAAGAGATTTTTTAACTATATAATTCTATGTGGAACTAGATGCAGAGATGAAAGAAAAAGGTGTAAAGAGGGGAGAAAAGACAGAGCTTGCTCAATTGGAGATGTTGTGCGCAATTTGTCTCCATGCCTTGAATCTAAGGAAAAGGGGAAATCGGAAGACCGTTATGGTATTATCAGATGATACGTTTTTTACAGAAGAGCTTGTCGAGGATTTGGAGAAGTTTGAGCACGGTGGATTCACGGTGTTGACGGATATACTTGAGATTATGGGTTTGGATAGAAAGCCCTTGCATGGACAACTCCTAAACACAGATAGAGTCCCCCGGTGAGCAATTTTGTTTGTTTTTGGTGATCTCAAATTAAAAATTCAAGGGTGTTAGATCTGTGGCATGTTTTCAACCGTCGGATCTGTGCATTCTTTTTTTTGGTGAAACCCTAAAAGGTCACAATTGATTTAACAAATTCTGTCGGATGAAACATGACCAACATGTTTAAGAAGGTTATGTTGCATTTAACTTATATCAATCGGTATTATGTTGCATTTAACTAATAATTGGGATCAAGTTAAATCGTTGTCTAGTGTTAGACTTAATCTAAAATCTTTGTGCTTCCGATCTCATCAAACTCAAACAAATTACAATTACTTATTTGATTAAGGTAATTTGAAATAGTTGGAGCAATGGTGATGTTGCTAGCTTTTAGGCGACAATGTTGTTCACATTTTATCTCGAGAGTCCAGAGGGATAAAAGCAGAGTCGGGTGTTTCAATTCTATAAAATTGTACAAATTGAAATGCAAAAGTGAGGTCTCTAGATTCATCCAATTCTTGTGTGTTTCCTGTTGTGACATATATGTTTACCAATTGACTAACACTCATGTAACCGATTTTGCTCAAGCAAGTCAAACCATTAATAAAAGAGAGGCTATCAAATTAACGCAACAGTTTGCAGTTTAAAATAAGGAAATACAAATTAAAATAAAACAGAGAGTTTTTGGTATAAATACGCTGCAACCATCTCATCCGTAGACCTTGAGCAAAACGGGTACATCCACATAATCAGTATCAGGCCTGGTCAGTTGCATCCGGTTTATTCTTTTTGCGATTAGGTTCAGGGCATTCGGTTTTGTAACCAAAATCCTGTGCTTCGTCTAATAGCAATCTTGGCCATTCAGAGCTTTCTGGGTTGTTGGCGTCCGGAGTCGGATTTACTACTAAGCTAAGACCGTCACATCTCCTACTCAGATAACGAAGATAACGGAAGAAATGCGTGTCGGCTCTGAATTGATCTGCGACTGCGATCACAAATGCTGGAACAGTGTGGTGCTCAGGAGAGTCTATTTCCCATAAAAGAATGTCATGCAACATTCTATTAGGTCTGGAGGCTTTATCCCCTCCGGGAAGAAAGTAGATTCTGCTTTTCCACGTCTTGTTACCCAGACGCTCCCTCCAAGACCCGTCGTTATTCTCATCAACATAGGCAAAGATTGACGTCTCACCTCCAAAACCCGTTTCACCAAGAGCTCTGTCGATTCTGCGATAGATCTCATCAGGATCCGAACCAAGAGGGAATGGGCAATCCACGACGTCCCAGAAGACGACTGTCTTATCCCCTTTGACGGGTGTGATACGCTCTGCAAGGCATAATTAACGAATTACGAAATCAAGATGCACTATTTTACTATGACAAGATCCAATTCCATCAGATGAAATCAATCTAAACAAACAATTCCGAGGTCTTACCGGAGAAATCTTCCATCTTGGAGATATCGTATTGGGAGCTAGCAACCTCCTCCTCAATATCAGAAGCAGAATCAGAACTGTAATCAACCAGTGACTGAAATGGACATTCTTCAGAGCAAGCATCCTCGTCAGTAGAAAAACTCAAAGTGTCTGGCCATGTTATGATTTGAGGCTTTGGTCCACCTAAAACGTGTATACAATCAACTAGTGATTCTACGGACTGAAAACCCTGTGTGGCTGCGGTGTGGTCATCAAACACGAGAACCCTGTGTTGTCTTGATTTCATACACTGCTGAACCCTCTGCAACTCCCCTCCTGGGCTTGGTTTCGCGATTACCAGAAAATTTGTTCGTAGACCAGCATTCTCTTTTGCCACAAAAATCATTTCCAGAGCCATTCGGAAAACAGCCGATTTACTTTCTAATAAGTAGATTTGGGCGTTCAGCAACTCATCTTCGAGGTGTTTCAGATTGTCACAACACCCCCGGAATTCCTTATGCCCACAAAAGCCCAATAGATTAAGAGCTTCTTCGATATTACGACGAATAGAACCAAGATCGGCACCATCAGGGATTGGGTAGTCATCCAAGTTCCATAAGACGATTGTATCATCCCCTTGACAAAAAGAGACAATTAGGCATTAAACGAATTACGAAATGAAGATGCAATAGGTTAAATCATCCATTAACCATTATATATTAATCGATTACTATGACAGATCCATCAGATGAAATCTAAACAAACAATTTCGGGTAAGAGATGGAGAGAGAGAGAGATCTTACTGTTGTAGTATTCCATATATTCCATCTTGGAGAGATCTTCTTCGCCCATTGGCTCGTCGGAGAGAACTAGAGACTTTCTCGCTAAATTAGGGTTATAATGAGGGCTTTGAATGTCTCGTCTGCGGCTGAGAGATAGCCTTTGTGGGTTTTCTGATCGCTGCGGCTGAGAGATCTATAAGCCGTGCCTGGCAATTTTTCAGCCGTTGGATCTCAAAAAAAATATTAAGGGTGTTAGATCTGTGGCATATGTTCAACCGTCGGATCTGTGCATTCTTCTTTTCGGGAAACCCCAAATAATAATTTTTTTTTTGTTAAAAGGCGTTCAACCAAATAAAACTTATTTTCTTTGTTTTGTAGATTTTTTTTTTTTGAAGCAAGCTTAGGTATTTTTTCTAGAGTGATCTGATTATTACTATTAGAGGAGATGACGTAATTCTAGCTAGAGTTTTAAGGTACTGACAATATCGTAAGTGAAAAAAACAGCATAATCATCATAAAGAAAAATCGATTTTTTTTTATAAATAGAAATTAATGTTTCGTGATCATCATTCTAACATGCTTATAAATTTGTAAGATTGTGGAAGTTTTTTAATTTTTATACGAAATGTTTCTTTTTATTTCAGTTTTTTTTTTCCTCTGTTGACTCGGAAGCTCAACGGTTTCGTATTTGTTTGGTAATTATAAGTTCCTTCAAGGTAATTGTTTTTTTAATTAATTTCGTCCCAATATATAATACTGCATAACTATTTCGTCACACTCACGAGTCACGAGCTATCTTCATCAAAAGTCAACTCATTTGTACAAAAACCATCAAGTTTTATAGAAGAAAAACGGTTTTATTAATTAAAATTTCATTTGAGTTTTAGATAAGTGTTGGTTGGTTAAGTTAAACCAAATCGTATAGAGAGTTGCATCATCATCCCTCCTCATTTAGAATGTGGACAGGATTTGAATTTTATTGGGATTACAAAAAAAAAGCCAACCATCTGAACATTAACAAATGGAAAAAAAAAAATCAAATGCAACGAAATCAAATCTGTAACATCGAGTGTTTTTTTAGTTACAAAAAAACATCGAGTGTTTTTTCAAAAACCGGGAAAAAACAAAAAAAATATGGACCGAAGCAAATTATTAATACACCCCCTAACCTTATATGAAACGATTATTTTATTTGTTACCGCATACTCAGTATTTACATATTTATAATAACCAAATAGGCCCAATGGAGCGAAAATGCTCTTCAAAATAGGCCCAAAAGGATCTTAACTACAAAATAGACTTTTCGGTAACCGGGAGAAACTTCCTTGCCCAAAAGTAATTGGCTACTCAATAATCAAACAATCCATAGATTTAAACCCATTATATATATATATATATATATATATATATATATCCTACACTTGGTTTCTGATTTTACAATCACACCATTTGTATCACAACTATCTAGAGAAGAAGACATCTGATGCCTCGTCTGATCTTTTTACCAGAGGCCAGCGGCTGATCCGTTAACATGCTCGAGCCGCTTCATCATCCAATCTATGATGCCACGACCAACTTCCTCACGCTCAGGTTCAAAGAGAAGGTCGTGTAAGCCATTTTCGAGGTTGAATCTTTCATCTCCACTTTTCCTGAAGGCGATCCACCTCAGCATTTAATCCAAGAAGTCCTACTTCGTGCTGCCAACAAATTTGGTAAGAAGAGAAAAATTAATAAACAAAGTCTAAATTAATTCTGAAAATATATATTGTTGATATCTGTTTTTCGCAATTAATTTTACGTAAGTAGTTTAGTGAAAACACACACCAGAAGTGGGCATATAAATATCATTCTTTGGCTTTTCTTGGTAATATGGGAATTGGGTGCTTCTTCTATGTATACCAAATCAAATTTATTAATATCATAGATTTGTCTTCTATATATCTCATAGGGTGCAAAAGGTAGTAACTAAGAGGAATATGATTAATAATAATGAAAGTAAAAAAATGTGTGGAATAAATTGTTTTTCCACCAATTTTTGTTCAACTTTGGTACTCTTCTATTTTTCAGATTAACATTTATGGAGGAACAAGACTTATTTTTTACTTTTTTAGTAGGACCCATCATAATTTGGAAGAATGTTAATTTATTGTAAATGGTAAATTTCTAGAGGAATACAAAGGAATAGTCAATTACTCCAAATTTTATTCCTCTAAAGTGTCATCCATTTGCACCCATAGTTTAACCATTTATCTTGGATTATAATTGAAAATTTAATATCAACAGCAACATGACTTAGCAGTTATACAAACAGATGACTGAATCCGATACAAGTTTGTGGAAATAATTAATTTAGAATCTAGAAGATCAAAGTGTCAGAGACTAATCTAAAGCTTTTAACCGATCCGCAACCCATTTACAATCTTATTTGGGCTTTGATTCTCTTGTTTGAGATTAGACTGGTATGGATTTTTACGGTAGTAGGCAGAACAAATGTATACATTTTCTATTGTCTTGATGAGTTTTGGTTTGTAGGGGATTTTTCTGTCTCTTAATAGCTTTCAATTATGCTGTCAAGCAAGTATGTTGTTTGGCCAACAAAAATAGAATCCAGAATAAAACTTCATTGAAATAAAAAAAACGGGCACGCATGCTAAATTTAATAACGAATACACACATGAAGATAATCAATTTATTTCACAAGAAAAACTAAAGAGAAGCATAATTCCTCTAATCACTCGAAAACATAAAGATGCATTTGTAAAAAAAGGATTTTGGGTTTGAGTAAATTTTATACTCAATTTTCCATTAAAAAAAATAAAAATAAAATTGATATTCAGTTCAAAAAAGATAAAATAAAAGAGAATTATATGATTTAGTCTGTTCTTTGTTGACAAGTAACAACAATTATTCTGTGTCAACATGTCCACGTGAGGGTTGAAAAAGATTGAATACAAATATCCTGGAATACAATTTGAAAATCCTGGAATAACAACCAAAAAGGTTTGTACCTCATGATGATTAATCAATTTGACTGCTGTTAAGGAAAAAAAAAATAAAAAAAAATTAAGCAATTTGACTTAAACTTTGACAATTATCTGAAATTTATTTATACCAGCAAATTTATTATTATTCACCTAAGGTTTAAAAGGTCTCAGACCAATTTGACTTATATTACGCAGATCAAATTGTTTGTGACTTTAATATGCATAAGCAAATTCAGTAATTAGTCAGTCACACACACTATTAAGAAAAAACGGCATCGTTGAATGATATCTCACAATTCGCAAAAGAAAAAGAAATACAGAAACCCATAAAGCACTAAAACCCGAAAAGCTCTTCCCCTCTTCACCCTCTCTGCCTCTCTCTCTCAGAATTGTTTTTGGCGAAAAGCCCTAAAATCTACGGCGAATAGGATGGATCGGAAGGGGAAGAGAAAACAGGTCGCCGGAACTGATTTGTCGTCTTCCGGCGGAAAGAAACGGAAAGGAGAAGTCGAATTCAGAGATGAAGGCTTGATGATTAGTAAGCGGAAACCCCCCGCGGTTCTTCAGTTCTTCGAGGAATCCGCCGAGGTTGGTTACTATGGAGGGAGCTCCGACGGTAATTCCTAATTTCTCTCCTCGACTTTCGTTGATTTGCTCCGATTTTCTGTTTGCACTGAGATATTTAGCTGCTAAAATGTACATCGTTATCATTTCCATCCACGGAATGGCTAATTTCCGATTTGTGTTTGAGCTACGTTTTTAAGGCTTGCGAACTCTGGAAGGCTGCGGAATTTTCCTCTCTTTCTCTAACTACTACTCATTTGAAGCAGATATGGAATTTGAAATAAACGGAAAGGAAGAGGAGATCAACGAGGAAGAATGTGATAGAGTCATGGAAGAATATGCAGACGACGATGTGAAAATTTCCATCGAAATGGATGCTCTTGTACCAACGACACAGGATCCTCCAATATTGAAAGTAAAGCGTGCGGTATGTTAAACTAAGGGTTCTGCTCATGCTTTAACCCAATATGTTCTTACTTAGTAACTTCATTTGGTTTATGCTTGTTTATGCCTTTTTTCCTAGGCATGCAAGAGTTTAAATGGCTTCGATGCTACTCGGATGATGTTACTTCCTAAACGTCTTGAAGAAAGAAGCAATGGAGGAGGTTGGTGTTTCTTGTGGACGGTCAAATTTACTTTCAATTTAACTGCAATTACATATAGCATGCCGGCTTTGAGCTTAAATGCCTTGAACAATATGAACATTTCCAATCATCCGTCCCCATCCTTATTATGTGATGAGACATCTTATTTCCTTGTAACTTTTGATCTTATTTTATGTAGATTGGGCGAAAGGAGCAGGCACGTCGGGAGAGGGTGGTTACTGGAATAAAGGAGGCGCTTCTAGTGATTGGTAAGTGCAATTTTCTAGTTCTGTAGCTAAAAGTAAATATGGGATCTTCCTCGTGTTTGGAATTTGGATCTAGTTCGTTCAGATTTAATTGCTGGGATTTAGAAAAATTATAGGTGAAGCTTTCTTCAACTGATCGCATCCTTCATTGGTTTCTTTTTTTATTGCTGGAATTTTTATCGCCTGAATGTTTCATGCTTTGACTGTGCCTTGAGAAGTGTGTTAATAGTTAATATGAATTTCTTACTGAGATGATTTGTTGCCTAAATTGTTCCAAATTTTTGATCTCATGGACAGTAAGCCAACATCTGATCTGAACAAACCTGCCTCTGCTGGTGATCAGTCTGGTGGTTGGAACTCCGGGGGTCAAACACCTGCTCCTGAAGCTAGCACTGTTGGTGGGTGGGGAGATGCAGGTGCTTCAAAAGCTGAAGCCAAGGATAAAGGCTCTGCCGGGAGCCAGGGAGGATCCGCTTGGGGTAGTCATGGTGGAGGTTTTGGTTCAGAGGAGAAAAAAGATGGCTCTTCTGGTTGTTACAAGTCAGCAGACGATTCTAATGCCATTAGTAAGGGAGTTCCTGAAAGGGGTAAACCGGATGATGGGTCGTCTTCTTCACTTGTTGATTCAGAAGGATTTACCAAGGTAAAGGGAAAACCTGGCCGTTCCAGACGTCTAAATAACCCTGTGGAGAAGATGGTAGATGTTTTTGTAGATATGGAAACCCTCGAGTTTAGGAATATAGAGTCTGCCGAAAATTTTTATCAAAACATCAACGATTTCCTGGCGTCAATCGGCAATGAAGAAGAGGAGGAGGGTAATTATCACACCGGAACGATAACGGCTTTTTTTATTCATGCTGAGGATCAAAACAAGGCGGAGGAGAAACGAATTCACAAAGCTCTAGCAGGTCACGGTATACGCCGCCGTTCGTTTCACCGAAGGAAGTTACGTTGTAAACACTGCGTCTCTAAACGAGGTAAAGATTTAATACGTTTGTTTTCAAATTTAGTTCTCTTGCAAAAAAAAAAAAAAAAAAAAAGATTTTTTAACTATATAATTCTATGTGGAACTAGATGCAGAGATGAAAGAAAAAGGTGTAAAGAGGGGAGAAAAGACAGAGCTTGCTCAATTGGAGATGTTGTGCGCAATTTGTCTCCATGCCTTGAATCTAAGGAAAAGGGGAAATCGGAAGACCGTTATGGTATTATCAGATGATACGTTTTTTACAGAAGAGCTTGTCGAGGATTTGGAGAAGTTTGAGCACGGTGGATTCACGGTGTTGACGGATATACTTGAGATTATGGGTTTGGATAGAAAGCCCTTGCATGGACAACTCCTAAACACAGATAGAGTCCCCCGGTGAGCAATTTTGTTTGTTTTTGGTGATCTCAAATTAAAAATTCAAGGGTGTTAGATCTGTGGCATGTTTTCAACCGTCGGATCTGTGCATTCTTTTTTTTGGTGAAACCCTAAAAGGTCACAATTGATTTAACAAATTCTGTCGGATGAAACATGACCAACATGTTTAAGAAGGTTATGTTGCATTTAACTTATATCAATCGGTATTATGTTGCATTTAACTAATAATTGGGATCAAGTTAAATCGTTGTCTAGTGTTAGACTTAATCTAAAATCTTTGTGCTTCCGATCTCATCAAACTCAAACAAATTACAATTACTTATTTGATTAAGGTAATTTGAAATAGTTGGAGCAATGGTGATGTTGCTAGCTTTTAGGCGACAATGTTGTTCACATTTTATCTCGAGAGTCCAGAGGGATAAAAGCAGAGTCGGGTGTTTCAATTCTATAAAATTGTACAAATTGAAATGCAAAAGTGAGGTCTCTAGATTCATCCAATTCTTGTGTGTTTCCTGTTGTGACATATATGTTTACCAATTGACTAACACTCATGTAACCGATTTTGCTCAAGCAAGTCAAACCATTAATAAAAGAGAGGCTATCAAATTAACGCAACAGTTTGCAGTTTAAAATAAGGAAATACAAATTAAAATAAAACAGAGAGTTTTTGGTATAAATACGCTGCAACCATCTCATCCGTAGACCTTGAGCAAAACGGGTACATCCACATAATCAGTATCAGGCCTGGTCAGTTGCATCCGGTTTATTCTTTTTGCGATTAGGTTCTGGGCATTCGGTTTTGTAACCAAAATCCTGTGCTTCGTCTAATAGCAATCTTGGCCATTCAGAGCTTTCTGGGTTGTTGGCGTCCGGAGTCGGATTTACTACTAAGCTAAGACCGTCACATCTCCTACTCAGATAACGAAGATAACGGAAGAAATGCGTGTCGGCTCTGAATTGATCTGCGACTGCGATCACAAATGCTGGAACAGTGTGGTGCTCAGGAGAGTCTATTTCCCATAAAAGAATGTCATGCAACATTCTATTAGGTCTGGAGGCTTTATCCCCTCCGGGAAGAAAGTAGATTCTGCTTTTCCACGTCTTGTTACCCAGACGCTCCCTCCAAGACCCGTCGTTATTCTCATCAACATAGGCAAAGATTGACGTCTCACCTCCAAAACCCGTTTCACCAAGAGCTCTGTCGATTCTGCGATAGATCTCATCAGGATCCGAACCAAGAGGGAATGGGCAATCCACGACGTCCCAGAAGACGACTG